>APFE030270935.1:150732-187012 GCA_000404065.3 Pinus taeda | reverse complement strand
ATCCAAATACCCTTAGATGTGAAAGAGAGGGTTTCTTACCAGTCCATACCTCTTATGGAGTCTTATCCTCCAACGTTGATGAAGGTGATCTGTTGACCAGGTAACATGCTGTCTCCATTGCCTCTGCCCAGAATTCCTGTCCTAACCCGGCACCACTAAGCATGCTTCTTGCCCTTTCCATCAGCGTCTTGTTCATTCTTTCTGCAGCTCCATTTTGCTGAGGTGTATATGGAGTAGTCTTCTGTCGTGCTACACCACACTTCTTGCATAATTCTTCAAATTCCTTACTACAAAACTCTCCACCATTATCTGTCCTCAGCACCTTTATCTTCTTCTCTGTCTGCTTTTCCACTAGAGCCTTAAATTCTTTAAACCTATCAAACACTTCAGATTTCTTTTTATGGAAATATATCCATGTACTCCTTGAAAAGTCATCTATAAATGATACATAGTACACAACCTTACCCAGCGATGGAAGCTTCATAGGTCCAAACACATCACTGTGCACAAGCTCTAATATTTGTTTCACCCTCTTACCACCAGAGGGGAAACTCACCCGATTCTACTTCCCATATACACAATTTTAACATAAATAAAAATCCATAGAGCTATCACTCATACGTTCTACCATACATTTACCATGAAGTATTCGAAGGCCCTTCTCTAATATGTCCAAGCCTTTGATGCCACAGCATGGTCTTCTCTCCAGGGACCACTAGATTTTCTACTCCACTTTCAGGAACCATAGAACTGTTGCACCCATCAACAATAATGCTACCTTGCAGCTTGTACAGAGTTCCAGTCTGAGCTCCCCACATCAATACCAGTGCTCCTCGAACCATCTTGCAGGTATTCTTCTTGAACACTATTTTTACACCTGCATCATCCAGCTTGCTTACAGAAATCAGATTTCTCACTGATGTAGGAATATTCAGAACACCCGGAAGTGTTCTAACCCTTCCACCTTACAACTCCAACTTTACTTTTCCACGACCAACGATTCTAGCCTTCCTATCATCCCATAAGAAGACATCACCACCATCGTATTTCTCATACTCGCAAAACCACTCTCTATGGGGAGTGAAGTGAAAGGATGCACCTGAGTCAATCAACCATGCCTCATGATCTACATGTGTACTTGAAGAAGCCAAGTACACATCCCCACCTTCATATGAGGTAGTTTTCACCTCTGCAGAAGGACCATCATTAGATCCCTTTCCTTTATTAGGAGCTTTAGATTTACAGTCCCTTTTATAGTGACCTTCCTTTCCGCAATTCCAGCACGCCACCTTTACAGGTTTTGCTAGAGATTTAGATCTCCCTCTAGATTTAGATATCCCACTCGATGACTTATTTTTGTTTCTGTTCTGGGACTGTCCTCGTATAGACAAGGCATCACCATTCTAGCTCTCCATGTTTTTCTGTCTCATCTCCTCCGTTAGAAAGGATGAGACTATTTCATCAAAATTCAAGGCAGTTGCATTGCTACCTATTGCAATAACTAGACTATCCCATGAATCTGGTAGAGAACACAACAAACTGATGCACTTATCTTCATCTGAAATTTTAATATCAATAGATGCTAGCTGACTTACCACGGTATTAAATGCATTCAGATGCTCTGTCACTGAGTCTAAATCTTTCATCCTTAGGTTATATAGCTTCTTCCGCAGGAACAGTTTATTCACCATAGACTTAGATTGTTACAAAGTCCCTAACTTGTCCCACAAAGCCTTCGCCATAGCTTCCCCTAATACGTTAAGTAATACTGAATTTGAGACACACAATCGTATTGTGATCTTTTTCTTCCGATCCAACTTCTTCCATTCTTCATCAGACACTCCCGTTGGTTTAGTACACGAATCTACTATGATCCACTGATCTTTATCCCCCAACAGATCCTCCATCTTGAGTTTCCACAACTAAAAACTCTGACCATTAAATTTATCGATCTCTATCTTTCCACTTCTTGCCATCTTCTTTCACCACCAGAATTGATCTCACAGATCTCCCACTGAACAGGGTCTACCATAGGCCTGAGCGAAACCCCTCAGCAACAAAGGCATCCCCTTGAAGCCAAAACAACTCTGATACCAAATGTAGGTTTAACCCCGTACATAAATTACCTACATATGAATTCTAAAACACAGAAAATAAACAATTCGAGAGAATAACACATAAAAGACATATACACAGAGATTTTCCCCTGGATCCCAAAACTGGGACTACCAGCTTGACTTTTCATTATGTTCCTTTCAATTTTACAATACATATTTATACATGCTGAAGCATCCAATAACATGGATTGAAAACCATCGTGTCCATAACCATGGACCGAGAACCATCGCATCCAAAAAACATGTGTGAAAATCATGCACAAAACCATAGGTGGGTCCGCCCAACCTAACATAGGGTTACAGGTATGCCTCAAAACCCCTATGAACCCCCGCAGCTACACAATCAGCGCAACGAAGGGGGCGCTCCACTCCCCGTCTAAACCCCTGGTTAACTACGTAGGCTAGTTGTGGAAAGAATATAATACAACCCAACACTCGACTGCAAGCATCTTATCCAATTCTTCGTGCAATTTTTCCTTGCACTTAGGATTCAACCGGTATGGGTGTTGCTTTTCTAGATTCTCATCTAGCTTTAGAGTGATATTCATGATGCTTAGATCACCTACTATTCCTTTTAGATCAGAGAACTTTGTGGGAAACAAGTCCTTATACTCCCTTAATAACTCTGTGACTTTGTCCATTGTGTCATCATCCTAGTAATCACCTACATTTGTGAACTTCGATTGTGCTTCCGACCCAATATTCACCTTCTTAGACTTCAAGGGATTTGAAATGTCAGGGACTTCCACCTTAGGTCCCACGACTTTGCGCTTTCCTTCTAACTCAAGAATACTGATGTTCCTAGGATCTTCCACAACTTCCTCTATACTCACATTGTATCATTCCAAAGCATGGCATAGCTATGTACTCCAGTGTGGTTATATCCATGTGACAAGATCTTTAGGAATTCTGAATATTACAGCTTTGATCTCTTGTAACGCTTCGTCAATACACTGAAATCCACCCTCAAAACTGAAAGTTAACAAAAAAATTTCCTTCAGAACATCCCATTCTGCAGTTCCATGTTACAACTCTGTTTTTAAATAGGAGTTCATTGGAATCATATCCAAAGTGTCGCAGAATATTTGAACCCATTTTGGTTGTGGTTCTTCTCCCCATGCTTTCATCCATCGAACCAGATGCTTGCATAGGTCATCCTTTCCTATGTATTTCTCTACAATTCGGGTATTGCATACCCAAACCATAGCTTCATCATCCATCGATATTTCATCCAATCTCCAAATTTGTTCCTATGTGTGCCCCACCATCTGGTAGGTGTAGCTCTCAGCACAATGTCTAATGCCTAGAATCGATGTTCCTTCGGTACATCCTTTCAAATTTATCTAGAAATAAATTGACATCATCTAGACCATCATAATACGGTAAGTTGCATACCTCAATGGATATGCACCAGAGTGACTTAGTGAGCATGTTGCATTGCAATAACGATACCTCATGCAATCTATTATGCCAGTGCTTGAGCTGATCATATGAATCTGAGTTACAGGAGCTATCCTTCTCCCAATTAATTCGCCCATCCGTCGTAGGGTTGATCCAATCCTCATCTCATGTAGTAAGCTTATATAATTTCTCAATATATCCTACTCACAATAATCTTAGACTGTTTCATATAGCGTGCACCCTTGGCCAGATCTAATAGAACAATAACCCTGAGTTCCTTCTTCTCAAATGTCATGTTGTGCTTCCTTAGGTTGATGGCCCTGTTCATATCAAATTCCCAATTAATGCCAAGCAGTGTCAGGTATGGATTACTATGATCCACTATTTCTATTACTTCAAAATCAGCTATGGAATGCACCGCTTCAATATCCACAGTTACTCCATGTAGGCACCCCATAGGAATAATCTTTTGTTGATTCGCCATTCTCAGTGGGATCGGGGACCATTGTAGTGTTGGTTTTTCCATTCTTCTCAGGTTTTCTTCACCAAAACATTGGCATTAGATACTAAATCAAGGATTACCTTGTCCATTTTGAATTCTCCAATTTGGGCAATCAATCTCATCTCCCAACCAGTCCTTTTCTTACCTTTGTCCACCTTATGCACTCTGGATTGTTCAGGCAGTGGCTTACCCTTTCCAGTGCAGTTATCTATCAACTCTTACAGTCCCTTTATTTCCTTTTGGTCTCTTAGGAGCTTCATGGGGGTCTTTAAGAAATATGTCAACAACGAAGGAATAATTTCTTACGCAGTATTGGCTTCTGCAGGTTTCTCCGTGCGTGTAATCTGAGCCCTTGATGTAGAAGCTACTGCATCCGCAAAGCTCCTCTTTGCCTCCATAAATGTTTCCTTTCCCTTATTCAAATAAAATACAACATCTTTGTCAACAACCTTTCATACCCATAGATTTTCCTCTCGTTGTTTCCCTTTATCCTCGCTTGTAGCTATACCGCTTTGTGTAACAATATTAACACTGGGTCCATCTTCACACGGTTCTGATCTCCTCATTTAGATGTTATGCATAGGTTGTTGTGTCTAGTTCTTCTTTTCTTGCATTTTTACGATGAGCATGAAGAAATCTTCTATGATATGATCAAACTGTTAGAAATAATGACATGAGGGGTGTGTTGGATTCTGAAAATCTCATGTGAAATGACCTAGTTCTCCACAATTGTAACAAATGATCTGGCCATGACATTTTCCACTTCCTCCCCCTCGTCCTCTTCCTTGTCCCTGGAATCCTCTATGTGCTACAGTTTCACCATGGTCCTCCTAAGGGTGTTCCTATGTCTGTACTCTATATGTTGGTGTTATGTCCATCATTAATTTGTAACTTTGGCAATTTCACTCATCATGACCTACTGAATTAAAAAAAATGCAAAACATTTCTTAGGGAGTCTGCAAAAACTTCTATAACAAATGATAATTGTCTGTCGTATGTTTTCCTATGATCTAGTAGATAGCATACCAAGGTACCATGCCTGTACTCATCCCAGCGGTATTTTCTGGCTTCAAGGGGACATGACCTCCTACAACTAGATAATTATGCTACATTGGGAAATGATCCTTGTCATGACCATGGCCTTTGCATTTTAAACACCATACTTCCTCGCAAGTCTCATTCTAAACTTATTTTCCCTTTTTGAGGCTTTGCAACTCAATATCCAGGGTATTCAACTATGACTAAACTGGTTTCACTCTCAGATTCGTATCCTGAATAAGTGAGGCATCCAACTTCATAGCAATCTCCAGTGCCCCAGCCTACATTCCAATCTTTTGCTGTGACAATGGCAATCTCATATGAATTAATAGAAAAAAATATATCAATCCCTATGTTGTTCAGCTATGATCTGCATATTAGCCTGTTGCAGTAAACATTTCAATATTTTAGCAAAATCCCACACAGACTCATTCACCTTCTGCTAGATTTCTTTGACCTTTTTTACTCACTGGGCTTGCAACTTAGGCTTCTTGAATTCATTATTTAGCACATCCTTTGTTTCATTCGACATCGCATATGAATGAGTCGTACTATACTTAACATACCATCTTAGCACCCTATCTTGCAATGTTGTGACTAGTTGTGCTTTCTCCAAGTCATCATCCATTATCTGTTGTGACTTCCACACAACATCTGCTACAAACAAAAACTGCTCAAGATCTTCTGTCCACAAGCCCTTTATTATCCGCATTTTCATAGCATTCTCCATATTTAATAGTGGAGGTGGAGGTGGAAGTGGAGGTGGAGGTGTAGGTGTGTGAGGCGTAGGTGATGGTGGAGGTGGAGTGGATGGATGTGGTATTCCCGCGATACCCTGATTTACTGCCTGCAGTGCACATTGAGGCATCTCTAGACCACTACTCTCTTCATCACTATCAGATGCTCCCAAAAAAGGACTGTATTCAGCACCTGAATCTAGATTTCTTCTAAATGGTTTTCCACTTTGCATAGCTCTCGTAAAGTCTTGGCTAAACATCAATTCAACGGTATAACCCGTTTCTCACACAATAGCATTTTAATCCAAGTTTTCACGGACTTCATATACTTAGCTCTTGGTCCTTTGAAAAGCCGACATTTAACTTTGACTGACAGATGTGTCAATCGTGAACTCAGTAATGAATCCACCCAAAATACTATTGATCCAATACAGGACGGCCCTCGCAATCTTGTTTCTTGAACCTTCCATGCACCTCACTAGCTCTGAGGTCAACACAATAGGACTATCTAGCTTCCATGTACCTTGACCATCTGCCAGTTTATACAACCATTCATATAACTCACACGGAAAGGAACATAATTCTATATACAAGTATCTATTCAACCACTCTTCTTTCAATAGGTGCAGATTCATGTTTTCCTGGGCTACAAACTTGTGCAGCTTTTGGTCTATCCACTTCTCAATCTCTTTCTTAGTTGGTATCCACTTATGGCTCATCACATATTCCTCAGATAGATCCCTTTCCCAGAAACGGAACCATTTTATGGCTTAAGGGGGCTTGGACCCAGTCTCAGAATTAGTTGCGCTAACCAACAAACCCTACATTACCATCCCTTTCGACAACAACCCGCATAGCACAAGCTACAGTCTCACTCGAAGTAGTATTGGGGGATGTTAGAACCACGTTTTTGCATCCAAAGAACTATGTGATGTGCTTTTTTTATTTTTAAGGGCTTTATTCTGACCTTCGTGAACCCTAACCCTTGAAACCTGGAAATCACCGTAACTAACATATAACAAATTCAAACTCTTCATCAATTGTTCTAAACATTCATAACATGATGTAATTAAACAAATCTACCACTTTCTCACATCTATTAAGTACTTTCCATGATAAATTGCAGTAAATAGAGCAAACATACAGTAAATTCAGAGGTACATAATAACACACAGATACATAGATAATGCTCCAAAACAATCTTTACTATGCTTATATATTATGTTACAGACTCTCTTAACCCTCTACACAAAGTTGTACGGGCCTGCACACTCAGTTACGGACTTACTTAGGTCTCCGCTTACATAGCTGTAGAATCCTTCCCCTTCGCCCATGTACAGAATAGGCAATACAAGCACAAAACTTGCTTATCTATGTTCTTCGCTATCTGGATTGACTTTTCTATGACCCTTTATAACTCCTTTGATATTTTCTTCTATTACAATACCATGGTTCATCAACCATGGGCAGGTCACAAAACAACATATCTCCTAACAAACTAATGGGATTTGACCTTCCTAAATCCTCTTTGACTCCTATCAACCTTCGAGCTCTGCTCCTCAAAATGCAGAGACTTTACAATGATAACAAAATTTTTTACAAAATTGACCCCAGTGGACCTTGTCCCAACAAGATGAAGATATTGTTATCTGATTGAGTAACTTGTAATCCAATGAAAAATGATAATTCTCCCAACATGGACATCTCAAACTCCTTTTGCATGTTTGCTGCAAAATATTGACCCATTTGATCCACATCACTTCCAACATTGATGTCATCCAAATACACAATGATGATTAGTAAATTATCATTATTATTTTTACTATAAATATTATTTTCTATTGTGCCACTTTTGAATATTTTTTGTTTTATATATCTATCGAGCCTTGAATACTAGTCTCTTGAAGCTTGATTTAATGCATAGATTTCTTTCTTTAGTTTACATATGTTGATGAAGTGCTTTGGTTCACTCACACAACCTTTAATATCCTTAGCTAGATAGGCCAGGAACATGGGAATGATGCTCGATTTAGAGCTTTCTTGTTTATGATACAACTTTGAAGTAAAAAAATAGAAAACAAATATACTCTACAATATAAATTAAAAGGAAAAACCAAAATGTATCCTTAAAAGAGGGTAGTAGCCTACACAATTTGGCAAGCCAAGCCAAACTCATAAACATATTATCTTTGATTATCTTTAAGTTCAGAATTCGATATATATATATATGTGTGTATGTGTGTGTGTGTGTGTGTGTGTAGAGAGATAGAGAGGAGAGAGTAGAGAGAGAGAGAGAGAGGATTACTACCTCCTTCTAAGATAACATCCCATAAAAAACAAAATTGTAATACACGATATACAGGTAAAAATTGTCAAGAAAGATAAAAACATGAGTGTAATAATTAAAACACAGGGTGGTAAAAATATTGCAAGATTCTTCATCGAGAGTATGAAAGAATAATGTTAAAATATGATGCCCATAAACATGGCAGATTAAATGTCTGCATAAGGGACCTCTTAGCAAATGGACACGTTTACAAGACCATATTGGTCAAATGTTAACATACATAAACAACAAAGTTAAACATGACTTGCTACAATGAGCTCAAAAGGCACATTCAGAGACTAGTATGTTACTCTGGCAGAAAGAAATAATATCAACCACCATCAATGTTGTTATTTAAAAGAAACACAACTATGTTTATATTAGAGAGATGCTTATCCTCCTTTTTGAGCATGAATTTATAATCATAACTTCTGAAAATAGTTTGATAAGTCTTTATTTAATTTAAAGAACAGTTCTTTAAAACATCTTTAGGCTTAACTATTTGAAGGTAAGACAAAAGGTTGGGTTCCTTATAAATAGGAAATGACTCAAAAAGGGGAGGACCCACGTCCATAAAAGATTGACCTACTCATCAAGATAATATATCAAATGCATGATAGCCACTATTGGGCAGTGGATCCCCCCATAGCGGGTTTTTGGGGCTTGTAGCCCGAATTTTGTTCAAAATTAATGTAAGACCCTGTGAAATATGGGCGCGTAGTGCAAGAGTCTAGGGTTGTCCGCCCTAAGATATTGTAATTTAATATAGAATGTGTCGGCCTACCCATGGTCCATGGACCATGGGAATGTATAAATAGAGCGAGGCTCTAAGTGTAGAAGCAAGTTTTTGAGTTTGTTCTGGATTGTTATGGGTTGTTGAATGTGATCTTCACTCTGAGTCTGTAAGTCCGAGTCTTGCGTTGTAGGAGTAGGAAGAGGCTTTGTAGCTGTGTGTGCAGAGGCCTGGTAGAGTCTGCAACTATGTGCGTGGACCCCTGCAGTTGAGTGCACAAGGTGGAGTTGGGATTGTAACGGAACAAAAGTTTAATAAAAGCTAAGTTGATTCAAAAATATTGTGCATCTATTCATATATCTGTATGTTTATGCTTCTGTTATATGTTTATGCATCTCCTTACAGTTTGTGATTATGCACACTTGTTATGAATGTTGAACGATTGATAAGAATATTGGAGCCACAAAACTAAGTTAAGATCTATACTAATAACACAGTAAGGTTACCGGATCTAGCCCACGCCTCTTCACGCTCTTTATAGAGCTACGTGAAGGTCAGACAGCTGCACAAAGCCGTGCAAGCGTGCAAGATTGGTTCACGGACTTCTCAGTCTACATCACGAAATCTCTAGGGTGTGGAAACCTGGTTCCAGCACCCTCATACTACCTCAGGTGAGACCTTAGTCCGCGTACCGTGGACTGTTGCCAAAAGGGCTAGTAGTTTCAGGATTTGTTTGGCTAAATCACTTCTAAACCTGGGTCAGGCCCCAACAAGCCAACAAATGGTTTCGTTGCCAGGACTGGGATCTGCCTAAGGGATATCTAATGTTGGAACACTGGAATCCTGCGACGAAGGAAATTGAAGATTGGTTGGATTAGAAGCTTCACAAGTTCATAACACAGGAAAACACAACTCCGCAGATATCCAAGAAGAGGTGGCCAGATCACTACATATATACAGAAATCCACGAGATCTTCTTAGTGTCTTTCTCTTCAGAGATGTATGATTGGATCCCGCGGTTAGCCGATAGTTAGGGAAAGTATAAGATCGATCAACCAATAGTGTGGATGCCAAAGCTAGTACACAGACTAGAGGCATTAGAAGATAAGATCGGGTGGGTCGTGGACCATTAGCTCGATCGGATAATAGGGGGATTTATCAATGAGTTCGCAATATACACAACTGTGAGCTATAAAGAAGTAGAATGACGTTTCCTCAAGGGACCGCGAGGTAGGTACATTAAATCCCTGAATACCTGGATTATGATGTTGTTATGTGAAAAGCGGGTTATGCAAATACATTAATGATTGGAACAACACGGAGTGGAAAGATCTATAAAGGTATCGAAAGATTAAGAAATAGTCCCTTAATTTCACCGTCACGAAAGAGCGAGGAAGAATGCGCTTGGGTTTCTCTGAGAAGTGTGGTCAGTTTGATAAGACAACACATTCCGCAGTTATCACCTTCACTTGTGCCATCACCTGCTTCACCTACTTCACCTCCATCTTCAACCACCCCACCTCCACCATCCCCGTGGTTCAGCATGGTGAGCGCGATCAAGCTACTTGTATTCAGAGGAGTAGGGAATGAGGATCTGAATCATTTCTGGTTCGTGGTAAGAGTAGTGTGGGAAGCACAAGGGGTCACGAATGAAAACATTAAGAAGGCCACATTGGTGAGCGCGCTGTAGGATCATACACTGAAATGGTATATCAAGCACTCGAATGATCTCCCAAATGCAGGAATAGCGAAGATCCAGATTGTGTTGAACAAAGAATTTAGTCGATTGAAATCAGAGACACAGTCAATTATCAGATTTAAAGGGATCGTGATGCTTCTAGGTGAGACCCCCTGGGATCTGAATTAGAGACTGAAGAGTATGATCCACAAGGCTAATATGACGCTAAATGATGCGTAGCACTTGGCATGGTTTGTGGCTTCTTTGACACCACACCTGAGGACGGTGCTGTCACAGCAGAAGCTTTCAACCCAGGCAGAACCGTTGGAAATGGCAATGAGGTTGCATGAAACAATGATACATGATTCGGGATTGGGAGTTCAACAGATCCACGTGTAGCTTCAGAATATATGCCTGTGTAGAGCTTGAAGCACGGTAGGGCACCTCGGCTAGAGGCGCGCGAAGAAGTGTGGTGCATAAAATGTAAAGGCCAGGGCCACGATAAGGATCACTGTCTAGTATTCGCGAACTACTTAGCAGGAGGGGGACCAATGTCGTTGAGACCAGAGGCATAGGTAGGGCCTAGTGCAACACCCATGCTCTGGTGCACGATCTCTCAGGTGGGAGGAAAGCACACAACGGGCAACTGTCATTTATTGCAGAAGTATACAAAAACTCCCCTGCAGTTGTTTTATAATTTTTGTAGATCGATGGGCCACGACGAGCGTACTTGTCACAACTACGAGTTAATGATGGAGCAGACCCCAGCATATAGAATGCAGATAGAAATGGGAGGCCTTGACCCAACCGTGGGGATGGCGCACACTGGATTTCAAGGGCGAGGTCGAGGACGATGATGAATGGGGCCAGGAAGGGGTCAGGGACAATTAATCTATTACAATTTCGTAGGACCAAGGCATTACACTCACGATTGTACCAACCCAATGAGAATACCTTGTTCATACTGTGAGTAGTTTGATCGTGAAATGGTAGATTGTCCTACGCTGATCGTACATATGCACGAGAAAGGGTTACTTCAGCCTACCCTGACGTAGATATTAAAATGATGAGGTCTGAACCATGCGAAGAAGACCCAAATGTGAATATGGTGCTAAGAAGTGGTGCGACCACAGGGGAAGATAAGGGGAAGTAGCCCAAGGAAGATACATGTGTTCGCAAGGCTCCTACAAAGGAGCTTGAGTTTGACTTGGAACGCATAAAGGAGATGGTTATGGAAGTTAAGAAGAGCTTCGCAGAGGCTTCTACTTTAGCTAGCAAGGATCAACCAAAGTCAGGAATGGATCCTTCTATGCTTACTACCTTTTTAGAGACATGCATGAAAGTGCTACGCAATAATAACGCAGTTAAAGGAATACATGACCTAATAACTAGGTGTGTAGGATCAGGGGAACTGCGCGTAGCCCGGAAACTAGGAAAGCATACATTACACACCAGGAGGGAGATGAGATTAACGACGTAGATTGACAAATATGAAGTGGATCAGGTAATTCTAGACCTAGGTTCGGACGCGAATGTGTTACCAAAGCAAACATGGGAACGCATGGGCAGTCCTGCATTACAATGGTCCCTTATTCAATTACGGATGGTGAACCAACAAAAGATATTACCCATGGGGAGGTTACAAGGTGTATTAGCGGATATCGAAGGCGTGAGCATGCAGATGGACTTTGAAGTAATAGAGATTGTGGATGACAGTAACCCTTACCCCGCATTGCTAGTAATAGACTGGGCCACTGATATGAATGGAGTCAGCAACCTGAAGAAGCGGAACATGATATTCAAGAAGAAGTCCCTACATGTATTCATTCTGCTAGATCCAGCCGAAGGAGCGTGCTACACTGAATTTGTTTACGACGATGGAAGTGACAATGAGTTGGATTATATCTACAAGATAACTTCGCGAGATCAGGATTGGGTGAATCCAACTGCAGATGGAAGAATCTCGTGGGAGCGTGTAGGTTCCTGCACCTCGGATTCAAATGAAGAAGATGAAAAGTGGCACAATCAGTTGAATGAAGTGACAACGTTGAATTGAAACATGATGACTAGGTCATTACATTGCGTAATACACCAGGCTCAAGATCTCCCAACATATGATGGATTGATAGTGGTGGATGAATTCTTGAGCAAGTTTGAGAGCACAGTACCGGAGCAACAGGGATTCGATGCATTGAAGTGGGTGTTGCGTGCAACAACTGCGCGTTGGTGGGGAAAACATCAAGGAAATTTTGAGACCTGGCGGCGCTGCAGGAGGATGATGTGGCTACGATTTAGTAAACCAAAACTATGAATAGCAGATAAATACGATGGACGCGATGACCCGTGCACGCACCTCGCAAAATGGGCCAAGGCTTATAGAGAAGAGCCTCAACCTAAATGGGTACACTTATTCTATCATGCCCTAGATGTCATACCCACGAATTGGTATACTAAGATGGAACTCCAACATGTACGTAAAAATGGGATGTTTTACGCAAGGGATTTTTGTTAACATTCACATTTGAAGATCGATGGGTGGATACTGTTGACGACACGCTACAAGCCGTGAAAGCCACCATCTTTAAAATACCACAAGAACCACAGGAAGAAGTTCAACCAGCATGGGCAACCTAGTTAACACATGCCCTAGAATTTTATAGCATAGAAATAGAGGAGGATGATGATGACCCCCTAAACATTAATATTCCAAAAACCGAAGGGTGTCACGAAGTTCGAGGACCGTTAATTGAGGACTCCGACATCACTGCACCACTAAAGACAAAGTAGGTAAAAATTGGTACAGCCGTGGAGCCGAAGTACGCGATGCTTGGGGACTATTGGGATGATGCGATGGAAGATAAGGTCGTAGAGTTACTCCGCGAATATCAAGATTTGTTCCTAACCAAAATCACGGATTTAAAGGGGATCATTGGCGACTTAGGGGTGATAAAGATCACTCTAAAACCAGATGCAAAGCCAGTTAAACAACGACCTTACCATTTGAATCTGAAGTATAAAGAAAAGGTCTTCGAAGAATTAGACAAAATGCTTGCAGCCAAAATTGTTGAACCAATGAAAGTATTAGACTGGGTGAGTCCTATGGTAGTACAGGAGAAAAAACATAAGGGCGAAATTAGAATCTGCGTGGACCTCAGAAAGCTTAACGATGCCTATGTTCATGATCCATTCCCGATACTATTTACAGATGAAGTATTGGAGAATGTTGGTGGATAGGAAGCTTACTCATTCACAGATGGTTTCTCAAGGTACCATTAGATCAATATCATGCCAGAAGATAGGAGCAAGGAAACCTTCGCAACCGAATGGGGCTGTTTTCAATACACCATTATGCCCTTTGGACTGAAGAATGTGCCAACG
This sequence comes from Pinus taeda, assembly GCA_000404065.3. NCBI lineage: Eukaryota > Viridiplantae > Streptophyta > Pinopsida > Pinales > Pinaceae > Pinus > Pinus taeda. The sequence goes on along the minus strand of APFE030270935.1, from coordinate 173,102 downwards.
ATATTTTCATGCGTAGTGGTGGCCACATTCAAGGAATACATCCACAAGTTATTAAAGATCTATCTGGATGATTGGACCATATTTTGGTTAGTTAAACACCATATAGCGAGTTTACAGTTGATGCTAGATACTTGCCGCCAACACCAGATTGTGTTGAGTCTAAAGAAGTGCACCTTCCTAGTCCCCTTTGGAAATTTTCTTGGCCATGTTGTCTACAAACAGTGCCTGATGGTGGACCCTGTGAAGATTGTTGTTATTCTCAATCTGGAAGTACCGCGAAGTGTCAAACAACTACGCGCCACATTGGGGCACACTGGTTACTATAGGAAGTTTATTAACAGCTATGCACAAATCACAACACCAATGAAATAATTATTGAAAAAGGACACTACATATTGTTTGAATGATGATTGTAAGAAAATTTTGTATGTTCTCAAGGAAAAAATGATATCCACTCCCATTTTGATCTTCCCAAAATGGGACATTGCATTTCATGTACATGTTGATGCGTCGTGTATCGCGTTGGCCACTGTACTTACACGGGAAGGCGCAGAAGGCGTGGATCACCCGATCCCGTTCGTGAGTCGATGGTTGTCCAAAGTAGAAAAAAGCTATTCTAGTACTAAGTGCGAAGGTTTGGCCATGGTATATGTGCTCCAGAAGTACCACCACTATCTACTTGGGGGGCACATCAAGATGTATATTGATCATTCCGCGTTGAAATACCTAGTGAATAAGCCTGTGTTGGGGGGGTGCATATGCAGATGGATATTACTATTTCAAGAATATGACTTTGAGGTCATCGTGAAGCTGGGACGCCTCAATGTAGGACCAGATCACCTATCACAAATTGCGAACGACGAGGAGCCAACAGATTTGGAGGAAGGACTACCTGATGCACAACTCTAGGCAGTGTGTGTCGCAGATGGCCACTTCGAAGATATAATCCATTTCTTAACCATAGGGACTGCGTTGTAGGGATATTCAGTCCAATAGAAGAAGGAATTGGTGGTACGCGCGGTGGATTTTTCTATCATCACGGGGCACCTCTACAAAATGGGAAATGATGAGATATTATGAAGATATGTACCAAAATTTGAATGAGGACAGATCCTCATGGAAGCACATGAGGGGCCTGCAGGAGGACACTATGTGGAATAGGCGACTGCATAGAAGATTCTTCGCACTGAACTATGGTGGCCAACCGTCCATCAAGATTCAAAAGCGTACTGTCAGGCCTGCGATGTATGTCAACAAACTGGGAAACCATTGTGAAGGGATGAGATGCCACTCAATCCAAAGATGAGGTTGCAGCCATTTGAAAAATGGGTGATCGACTTTGTGGTACCAATCAAACCTCAGGGGAAGACGGGTGCACGCTACATCATCACCGCGATATAGTACCTGACTCGATGGGTGGAAGCACAGCCAGTTAAGTATTGCATGGCTGTGAAATTTTTGTTCGACCACGTGTTGACACAGTTTGGATGCCCGAAAATTTTAATGAGTGACCGCCAAATGCACTTCCTAAACGACACTATCAGTGCACTCACCAAGGAGTTCCAGGTGTCTCATCAGCAAAGTACACCATACCATCCGCAAGCTAATGGGATAGTAGAAGCATTCAACAAGATTCTAGAGACTGTGCTGACCAAAGTATGTAACACGCAGCGAAATGACTGGGACTTGCGCATACCTGCCTTATTATGGGCATACAGAACCACATGTAAGAAATTGATGGGTCAAACATTGTTCAGGTTAGTCTATGGCACGGAAGCAGTCATGCCAATGGAATACATCATACCCAGTTTGCTAATAGCAGCAATGATAGGCATGTCAGACCATGAAGCCTTAGAAGAGAGACTCGCGCAATTGGAAGAACTTGAGGAAGAATAGTTTCTGGCGGGATTCCATCAGCAGGTACAGAAACAACGTGAGAAATATTGGCACGATCACCATATCAAGTTGCGCATGTTCAAGATAAATGATTTAGTGTTGTTGTATGACAACAAGTTCAAAAAATTTCGTGAAAAACTTAGAATGCATTGGTTGGGACCATATGTGGTAAAAGCGGTCACAGACAGTGGCGTGGTCCAGCTCCCCAAACTCAATGGAGAGCCCTTCCCAGGAAGAGTAAATGGCAGTAGCCTGAAGCCCTACATGGTTGGGTCATCTATCCAAATAACCGACCGAGGCACAGTATTCGTGACCCGAGGAGTAGGACAGAGGTGCGGGACTATAAACACAGGTACTAGAGGTCGGCATCCGCTACAAGACAGATGCAGATGATTCGGAATCAGAACGCGAGCAAATCCAGACAACGACAGTATGGTGAGTTGTGGACCTTCACGCTACACAAGCATAGTTGGATGGACTTCACGCAAGGGTCGCCAGACCAACCAAGTGACACAAAACGAGTCATGATGATTATGTTGGGGGCCTGTTGGGCAATGGATCCCCCCATAGCGGGTTTTTGGGAATTGTAACCTAAATTTTGGTCAAAAGTAATGTAAGACCATGCAAAATGCAGGTGCGGAGTGTGAGAGTCTAGGGTTGTCTACCCTAAGATATTGTAATTTAATATAGAATGTGTTGGCCTACCCATGGTTCGCGGACCATGTGAATGTATAAATAGAGTGAGGCTCTAAGTGTAGAAGCAAGTTTTTGAGTTTGTTCTTGATTGTTATGGGTTGTTGAATGCGATCTTCTCTCTGAGTCTGTAAGTTCGAGTCTTGGGTTGTAGGAGTAGGAAGAGGCTCTGCAGCTGTGTGCACAGAGGCCTGGTAGAGTCTGCAGCTGTTTGCATGGACCCCTGCAGCTGAGTGCGCAGGGCAGAGTTGGTATTGTAACATAACAGAAGTTTAATAAAAGCTAAGTTGATTCAGAAATATTCTGCATCTATTCGTAGATCTGTATGTTTATGCTTCTGTTATATGTTTATGCATGTCCTTACAGTTTGTGATTACGCGGACTTGTTATGAATGTTGAACGATTGATAAGAATATTGGACCCACAAAATTAAGTTAATATCTATACTAATAACATAGTAAGGTTACCAGATCTAGCCCGCGTCTCTTCACACTCTTTACAGAGCTACGTGAGGGTCAGATAGCTATGCAAATCCATGCGAGCGCACATGATTGGTTCGCAAACTTCTCAGACTACATCACTACATCCCTAGGGTGTGAAAACCTAGTTCCAACACCCTCCCATACTACCTCAAGTGAGACCTCAGTCCGCGTACCACAAACTCTTGCCGAAAGGGCCGGTAGTTTCAGGATTTGTTTTCCTAAATCACTTCTGAACCTGGGTCAGGCCCCAACAAGCCAACAGCCACCATATAAAACAATATATATGCATCACATAAGGTTTCCATCAGGAAATCAATATAACATTAAACATATATATATCGAAGCATATATGCATAATCATATCCAAAGTCATCCATATACTCAATCATAAGTCAAAATTATTGGATTGTGCGACTGACATACCAAAATAAAATACCATCAAAACATCTTAGCCAAAACATCCAATATTTCAATGTGCACTACCAAAATATAAACCATGCAAATATTTTTTTCCAAATATCTAGTGTCAAATAAGCATCATTAAAACTTGCACCAACACATTCCTTCCATATACTCTTATCAAAAATCCATTGTCTAAGTGAGAACTTATATGAAAAAGGAGAAGAATTATTCTTACACCCTGTTAGAAATTGTTCCATAAAGAAGCGAGGTTCCATTGCATTCAGCTGTTGTCAATCCTTAGTGCCCTCTAAAACAGATGTTGTAGGATATAGCATTGACTCCATAGTAACTTCATGATTAAATTCTTATGTATAATGAGTATTGGCAAGAAAAGTGGATTGAGATCGAGGTGCAGCAAATATGACAGTTGAAGGAGTAGCAAAATGTTCATGAACATGGCTGGTAGTGGTAGGAGAAGGGACATTATTTTAATGTAAATCAAGGAAAAGACTCCCAGAATGTGAAGAGCAGGCATGTGTAGCTGAACAAAAACTAGAAACATCATGTACAACGTTAGGATCTATACCTCCACAATTATTATCACAGTTAAGAAAATTTTGATTAGGTTTCCAACCATCATTTTTATTCATTTGTTCATTGGAAAATTGGGTTCCTGGTATCTCCTCTATGTTAGGATTAGGCCTAAAAAATGGATTTGAATTGTTTTGATAGACATTATGGATGCAATACACATTTATAGACCATAGTTTGAGGTGATCTATGGTGGTTAGTTGATGGAACACGTCATAATCAACATTGAAATGAATATAGAAGTGACTTTTCCTGTTTCTGCCATAATCCCACCAACCTGGTGGTTTATTCCTTCTCCCTCAGCCTCCACTCTGTCCTCGATAACCTAAGATCATTTATGTAAATGATCAAATCATTATTTATAGTTACAAGACAAGTAAATCCATCAACTACTCATTTCAATTTACAATTACTACAAATCGTTTATGCTAAATCAAAGGTAGTCACTTCTCATGGGTTGCTAGGAGGAAAAATTAGAATAGGCTTACAAGGAGATGGAGTGGGATGCAAGGGGAAGATTCACACCCATATCACAGTGATTTTTCCATAGAAAAACATATATTTTTTATAAAAAATTATTTTTCCTTTATGAGTAAGGGCCATGCCACAATACCAGAATTTTGTCTTAACAGTGGGGTATAATGCATGCACTCTTTTGTTTATTATTTCATTTTGTATACTTTAGTGGAAATTTCATTTGAGAGAGTTTCCTTATTATTATTTTCCTTTTTGAAAACAATTAAACCATATTAGTGTTTGAACAAGGGTTTAATAACTATACAAAGTTCAGGTTTTAGTTGTATGAGAGTAGCAACAAAATGTTGAGGAGGGGAATTGCATGCAAGAATTCTGGAAAAAGGTGACAGAATAAAACAATTTCGAAGTGAGGTTTTGATGAGGTAACCTTTATTTCATCTTCAGAAAAAGGGAGGCTTGAAAGACTATGCAATGTTTTGTATAGGGCATAAAAAAATAGCTTGAATACAGTGTGCAATGGGAAACTGGGGTTTGCAATGAGCAGACCCAGATATATATAATTTTTTGTATGAAAACATAGAATGACTGAGGAAATTTTTTCTATAGGGCATAGAAATAAAAAGTCTCAAAATATGACACCATTGCAGAGGAGAATTTAGAATCGACCCCATGAAATATATATATTTTCCCAAAATCAAACTCTACAAATTAGATGGAGTGAAATTCCACAACAAAGGCCATGAGGAGGCCTTTTAACAAGTAGAACTTGGCATGTGGTGTGTGTGTGCATGTTGTTTGTGTGTTTGTTGTCTTATACTATATACTATATATATATTATATATATATATATATAATATATTAATATATATATATATATATATATATATATATATATAATATTATTATAGGGTTCATTATAATTTTGAAATCAAACAATGAGTGAACCTTACATGGCAAGGAGAGTTATATTGAATGATAGTACATGGGTTTTTCCCCTCTTATATATATAATATATTATTATATATATATTTATAATGCCCAAAACCCTGAGCAATTTGTATGAGATTTCAACTTCACTCACCAATGAGGGATAGTCACAAATTAAGGGAAAGAGGAACCCATTTTTCTTTTTAATTTTGATGAAAAATATAGTGGTTAAATAACCAAGTACTTCAAAATGGGATAATGGAGAACTCAGAGGGACTTTTTGGAAAATGATAATAGTGACAAGAGAGAAAACTAAAAAAATACACAAAGAAGTTAAATAACCTGTGAAAAAGATACATTGAGATGTGTAACTAACCAAGTTTTGACCTGTAATGTGCTTAAAACCAATGAGAAAACAACCCTTGTTGGTATAGTGCAATTTTCTAGCTAAGTCAAGCACCTTCAGTAACTATGGAGGTTTCACTGTTGGTAAAAACCTAATGAAGGTTAATTCAAAATACTCAGATGATTAACTGAAAACCCTATGCACATAAAATCCCTATATCGGAGCTAGTCCCCATATCCACTGTAAATATCCTCATTAATTCTCATTACAGGCTCATGGGCTTCAAGGACAGCTAAGTTAATGCAGTAAATGTGGGTCTGTCAAACCATTACAATTTAAAATATGCAAGAATCATGTCATACATCCATATCATGAAGTGTTGAATGGTGAGCTCCAAATGTAAATGCAATATATTTTCATGACCTCAAACATTAAGAAACATATGAGAACCATCCATTGAAACATATAAATGTCATATGAAATGCTAATCCTTTCTATACATCTTAGCATGGTCTCACATTGATGCGGAGTGCACAAGGATCAAAATATTTAACTTGATCTCACATCAAATAAATATATATGAGTTTCCATAATAGGTGTTATGATATATCACAGTATTTGATGGTGAAGCTTTCAATGCATATAACTTTCATACAATGAGGTAGTTGTAATATGAATCACTTACAACCATATAACTAAGCCTCAATATCAATCCATGAGATTGTAATGCTATAGAATTTTTGATATGAAAAATTTGTGTACAATCTTTAACAATTTGGTTAATTTGCAATCCAATGTCTTGTAGTATATACATATTAGAAACTTTACAATGTGATCATTATCCATAGAATAATCTCTCAACAATCACAATATCTATGATTCTCAACAGAATAATTCATACGTGCTTCATATAATTGTGTTGACTGACATGTATGTTGTGATTGCAAGGGTAGAAAAATAATATTACAAAGCGTGGTCAATTCAAACTTAAGTAAACCATAAAAATGACATCTTGTGAAAGGCATACATAATCGTAAACAAGTGAAATTGTGCCTTTCATAAAATGTATGCAGTGTCTTATGAAAAATATCTTAGTGGTCCTCCCATTTCGGTCATGATAGTAGAAGCAAGGTAGTGAAATAGATAAAAGAAAATTTACTGACAACTAATTAAGTTGTGGCCAAGCATGACAAAAGATAGATATTTTGTAGCATATTAAAAAAGTAGAGATTTCGAAAACAGGTGTCAACATTTGGTGACTACATAGGGTAATATAAAGAGCTATATTTAACTTTGAATTTGTGGTTTTGTGGGATAGGAGAGAAAAGTAAGCAAATTCATCCCAATTCCCTCCACCTCACAGAAGAAATTTATGAGAATGCCCTCACCTAACAATTTGTCACTTCTGGGACAAAGTCTTTGGAATGATCTTTTCCAAGAGAAAAGGGATGGATATGTCTATATCTTGCTAGAGTAAAAGATGAGTCACTGTATATATACTCATGCTTTAAAATAATACAATGTCAAACTCTATTTGTAGTGCCATTGTTTCACCTTTGAGTAAGTTGTAGAAAAACAAAAGAAAATTTTGTTTTTGTATCAGAATCTCTCTTAAAATGCATATTTGACCCTATTTCATCAATAAAAAAGGAATCATCAAATAACAATTAAAATAAACCAAAAAGAATAAAAAAAGGCAAGCAAGCAATGGCATAAAATAAAAAGGAACATAAAACAAAGAAAAATTGACCGTAGGTTGGTTCATAACTAAACATATCATGTAGAAGGATAAGAGTAGTTTTTTATATAAGAACCATTGGTAGGATATGAGAGAAGCCTTTCATCATCATCTTTCAACATATAGGAATTAATTCCAACTTTGGTAGCAATTTCATATGGGCCAATCTAGAGCTTTAGGAATTTAGCATGTTTTCCTTTATCAACATGAGTTGATTCCCATAAAAGAATTTTCTATCCTACTTCAAAAATGGTGTCTTTAGCTCTCTTATCATGATATTTTTTAATTATTTTTTCCTTTTCTGAATTTCATTGAGATATTTAGTTCTCTGTTCACCAAGAGCTAGGAGTGCATTATACCAGTTAATTGAATCAGACTCCTTAAATTCTTCAGTTTGAAAGGCAAGATGAAAAGAAGATAATTGTAGCTCAACTAACGTGCCAACCTCCTTCACACAGAAAAATTGGAAGGGCATAACAGCAATAATTACCTTAGTGGTAGTACAGTCTACCCATAAGGCTTTAGAAAGAAAAATATTTCAATGTCTAGGATTATTAGAAATGATATTTTTGAGAATATTAAGAATATTTTATCATTATTTGATTCGGCTAGCCCATTTCCTTGGGGATAGTAATAAGATGAAAAGTATGCTTAATAGAGAACTTACTGCAAAAAAGAGAAAATTTAGAAGAAATAAAAGTAGGTACATTATCAAATATGATGTGAACAGGTGTACCAAATTTATGCATAAGAGTGTCTTCAAGGAATTTAATAACCTTATCATTAGTGACCTTTTTGAGGGGGACTGCTTCATACCATTTGGTGAAATAGTTTGTTGTAGTCGGGATATAAATATTACCAACTGAAAAAGGTTGGTTTATTAGGCCTATGAAATCAAGCCCCCGTTTGACAAGTCCCTTTCTTTTTCGACAACCTTTAACTCAGTGCATCTAACAACCCTACGGGACCAAATATTGTATAAAACCTCAGAATCATGGTGAGATACACGATCGAATGCAGGAACAAACTACCGGCGCACATAATCATGCATTCTTAAGTTCCCTGGTTTCAATGCTTTGTAAGAATTCCTTCCTAAAAACTTACATGACTCTCGGTTTCCAAGATTCTGGGCTTCTTGTCCCATGTGCGCGTAATTGTTGAACAAGATCAATCATTCAGAGAAGGTCCCGATGCATGTAACAGTACCTGAGATCACATCACTTACCAAACTTTATTAGGAAAGGTGGTCCCAGGAGGAAGTTTGATCAAACTGTGCATCTCTTTAATCGATGCCTCAGATATATTACAAGGGAACTCTCCCTAGTTCCAAAAAACATCGTGTGTGGTGTTAAGGGCAGTTTTGAAAAACCACTCAGGATGCATGCACTGGAAATTAACAAACCTACGAAACATAATTCCATTCATTGTTGTCTCCTTACAATCCCTAGTGCCTGCTACTCTAAAACAATTCAATTCATAAAAGCTTATGTGGTTTCCGAACTTTGGGATTCCCCACAAACAAGGTGATGTCATGATGACATCATCCTTTCCCTGAGTTGACCTATGAGAGGTTCATGAATCACCCATATATGGGCCTCTGGGAACCTGAAAAACCGAAAATCTCTTGCCACATGTCCATCGACACGTCAAGTTGATGTCATCTCTGAAGAATAATGCACTACCACCTGTCCACCTGGAAGTCCTCAATCCAAAATCTCGGCTCTCCAATTAAGATCCAATTTGAAAATAGCTATGGGATTCCAGAATTTGAGACTCTTGGGACTTCCAACCTTCTTGGATTTCCCTTTCCCGGATCCCAAATCCTAACACTCAATTTAATTCCCAATACACTATTAGTTACTGATCCCAGGGTCTGACATGGATAGTGGTTCTCCAACATTAATTTACCATTACATGATCTATCTATTGATGATCCATGTTCTGTCAAGTGACAAACTTCCCGACGATTCATTAAATTAACTTATGGGATCCAACCCTTCTAGGACTTTCCCAGCCACATCATCATTCTCTCATCCAATCACATGAAGGGAAATTTTGGCTTGACCAATAGGAAGCCTTCCCGCCTAGGGTTCTACATCGTAAAGGATAAGGTTATCCAAATATTTTATATAAAACTAAGGCTTTGATCCTTGCCACCACAACTAATCCTTTCTTTTCATTTCTACCATGACTCAGTCATAGCACTTCGACTCTGCCTCATCAGATGTCTTAGATAAGGATTTATGCAATCTCTCTGAAGACAAGCTCTACTACTGCATAGGCTCCTTTGAGCTAGTCTTCTCAATCACAACTTTGTCTTAGAGGTTTGGTAGACTCCCAGATCTACATCGAGATTTTTCCACTCTGGCAACATCAATATAAGGCATTCCACAAAATTACCCCTCCCAAGCTTGGGTGACAGAATCATTGATTGATTCCCATATCGTGGGCCCTCCCTTCCTTTCAGTAGGGAATTTTACACATAGTGGCCTAGGTTCTCCTACATTTATTACCTACCATGGGCTTAGATGAGATTCTAAGAGGTTTCCACCTCGCCTGCCACATGGCAATTGTTTTAGAGTCCACGTTGTCTCTGCAAGAAACTCCTTGGTGCTATACTGAGCCTTTTGTTGCCTCACCAAAAACAATAAGACGACAGTTACAGATATTTGGCATGCCTAAAATGCAAGGTTAAATGCCATTCAAGTAAATCTGTAGGACATTTAGGTAACGTCATAGGGCTCGATTGGGCCTAGGGAAAATCCACTTTACACTCATACATTGGTTTCCTAGAAGGACAACAACTTGTAAGAAAATACATACTTATAAAGAAATACAGCCTCTACCCAACAGAGGGTCTTCCATGTAAACTGTATATTAATAAAATGGGTCTGAGAACCCACTTCTTTTCAAGGTTCATTTCAAGCTCTCATGAATTTGGCTATGCCCTACAACATATCATGGAGTTCATTTACTTTTATTAATGTATTATTCTTAACATAGTTAAGAATTTCATTTGGATTCATGTTCAACTCATCTCTATAGCTTAGACACTATTATTATGTTCTTTATTGCACCTGTTATGCATCGGATACACTGTTTTTTCCATGAACAGGTTATCACACACATTATGCTTCCAGATCCAAGAAAAAAAACTCATATAGAATCAACTCATATATTAGTGGAGTCCCCACAAATATGCACCATATATGCAAACATTAGCAGCGTATATGCAGTCCATGAATCCTAGACCATTATCAACAACAATGAAACACGATTCATTAAAGGGTAAACAAACATAAACAAATACTTATCTTTAAGTTTGTGGAGAAACTAATACTTGGACAAGGACTCTCCACCCAACCATAGGCATCTACAACCAATTTTACTTGTATTTGTCACCCCCGAGCCAGATTCCAGAGTCTGCGAAGGGGGGTTGCATACTTTTGGGACTACACACCAGTTGTCAAATGAAACAAGGACTCCAAAGGACCACTTTCCTCATTCCCACCAGTTGATTTCTTCTTTATTTGTCAACACAGGGAGTGAAGAGGTGCCCCACCTCAACCCAAGTGTGCACACAATGATTCGCTCCCCTCTAAGGAGTCCAAAATCCACTATACTGACAAGGAAATATCCAAAAGTCTATGATCAATTATTCCTCTGCTTCTGATTCAAGATGACCTCTTCCTAAGCAGTCACGAGGATCCATAGTATTTTATCTCAACCCACATCATCCAGGGGACCCAAACTATTATAGGGCTCCTGAGATTCCGTCCCAACCCACAGCCTCTAGGGACCCAAGTTGCTACAGGGCTCCAAAGACCTTTGTCTCAACCCATAGCCTCTAAGGACTCAAGCTATTATAGGGATCCAAGGATCCTATCTCAACCCATAGCCTCCAAGGACCCCAAGCTATTATAGGGCTCTAGAGACTAGCAACTCAACCCGCATGCTCGAGGATAGAGAAATGATCCCCTTCTTTTTTCTTCTCTTCAATTTTGCCTGATAAAATCTTCTGCTGGAGGCTCAATTCTAGTTCCATTATCGATTTTCCTCCAAAGAAAAGGTATTTATTTCCTTGCTACAAGGAGTTTGAATCAGTCTCTCTCAAAGAAAAATACTCCTTTGTTAAAATGGGTTTGTCTTCTTTTCAATTTCTTTTTTCCTTTAGAATTTGGATCTTCTTTCTTTCTGAATGCCTTTTCTTATTTAAATTATTCCTTCTAATGCTCCCCTCTTAATTCTCTCCCTTCTCCCATTATAATCCCCCATACAAATGGCTCCTTCTTTCTTTCTTAGTCCTAGCCCGCAATTCTATCAACATTATTTACTGCTGCATACTTATTGTTTGTAGCCCTTCATAAATTTATGTCCTCTTTTCTTGTTGTGTTCTTTTAAGCATTTAAAGCAAGCATGGGCCTGAGTATTTTTCATCATCCCATTTAATTTCAAGAACCAGTTCATTAACTACATGCACTAGCCAACCTTCAATGTCTATCCTAAAATTCAAGTTTTTTCTTTGTATAAGAAACCATAACATCCTAAGCAATAAACCTCCCTCCCAGGCTATGGAATTTGTGTCCATTTGACTAAGCCCCCTTTCATTTATTTCACATATTACATAATTGTTACACAAAAATATCGTCACCATGATTATTTGCAGCCAGTATGGGTCTATCATCACTTATACTAGCCTCCTAAGCAAGTCTCAGACCTTAGCTCTTCATGTCAAGCTTTGCAAATGAGAGAAAGACTTTGAAAATCAATATTACTCTGGTTCCGCACTTTCTGCTACTTTTACCTGCGGACCCGCACCCTTTGTTCATATTACCTGCATACCTTCACGCTTTTTCTGTAAAGGGGTGGGTGCGTACCCCTGTAAAAGTCAAAAAGGCGCAAGTTTATCCTAAAAAACTCCCTTTTGGGTTAATTCTAGATGTTTCTAGAAGGATTTTGACGTAGATTGTTCGCTCCAAGGTGGTTCATGCATCCCAAAAGACAAGGAGCTAATCCCTAGATAGAAGGAGATATCCCTTTGAAGGAGGGCTTTATCCCTTTGAAGGAGGACCTAGTAACTTCCCTCCATTGCACTATAAATTAAGGCATTGTGTCAGTTGCTAGAGAGGTTAGAAGATGAACATTTTGAGGGTAAATGTTGATGGAATTGGGACTTCCTAGTTAAACTTGAGAGGAGAGATCACATACCTTTTGGTTTCATTGGGAAGTAAGTGAAACTTTTCAAAGTAGAGGAGACTTCTTGTTGGACGCTGGGAGGATTTTGTACAGCATCAAGGCACAGGTTGTAAAGTTCTTCTTCATTTGAATTAATACAATCAGATTCATTTTTCTCAACAAATTGTCTTATGTGGTTTGTTTCATAATCTCCTTGATCATTATGATGAATATGCTTTATGATATTAGCTTTTCAGGTGCTATTTAATTTGTTTGCTTGTTTGTGTTTGCAGAATTACTTCAAGGAAGCTCTTTTGGAGCAAGGGAGCGAGGCTTCCACAAACTTGCATTGGACCCAAGGTAGGCCTAAAACACTTGTTTTCCTTTGTTTTTAATTTCATATTTAGAGAAAGATAGTTTTTGATTGGCTTGCTTGTCACTAGATATCTTTAGATACTAGGAAGGTCGATCTTGTCCGCAACCTCGATTCATTCCGTGTGACAGGCATGCATGGTATTTCATGTGGTTATTCTCTATCATGGCATGGGTTTTTCAAGGTATAACAATGTTTTCAACCTAGCCTTTCCATTTTTGGACAACCATGGTGTGATGGATTTCTCATATTTTGGTTGAATTGGATTGCTGGATGGATTCAAAGTTGAGTGGGGTGGATCTCCGAATGATAGAGCACATGGCCTAGTGGTCCCTGAACTAGACTATGGATCATGGTAAATGTTGGCTTAGGGGGTCCTGACCCAAGTTCAGAGTTAGTTGCACCAACCAACAAATCCCTACACTATTGGCCCTTTCCGAAAAAACCCACATAGTGCAGGCTACAGTCTCACCTGAAGCAATATGGGGGGATGAAAGAACCAAATTTCTGCATCCAGAGACAAGTGTGATGTCTTTTAGTGCCTTAGATATGCCCTCGCACAGATCGATAAGCCCTTAGGGATCAGTAATGAAACTTCATTAAAACAACCTTTAGACCTTCACAAAGGTCTATGATTAGCCTTTTCATACCCTTAAAAGTCGATTTATCCACTTACGCATATCAGAGAACAACCCTAAATTAGTGTTCATGCATATCTACTTAAGTTATTTAGTAAACATACTAGTATCAAAGTCTTTGTGAAAGTACTTGCCATGCATTACATACATCTATTAATATTTATTCAAGAGAATCACACATCATTAGATCAATACGCCATAACACATTATTCATCGACAACATATAATATTAACAACAATAGACAAAATTGCACAGGATTTCTTTAGTAACATTCTTTATTGATCTTCATCTTAGATATACAAACTCAAAACTACCCTGCGTACTCAGCTGTAGGGTCCATGCACTCAGCTGTGGACTCTACCTAGGCCTCTATGCACTTAGCAACAGAGCCTTTCTTCTCCTATCTGACACACTTCTTCTCGCTATCAATTCTCTTCTATCTATCTGTCACATCCAATCTATGCCTTAGACTCTCTAAGACACACCTACTTATATCCTTTTTCATACAATCCCATGGTGTGCAACCAATGGGTGGATCTCAAAACCGACTCATACTTTACATAAAACAAGGGGCTAAACCCCTTTGACTCCTAATCATCTACGCGCTCTGGATCCATAAATCACAGAGACTTTACATTAATTACAAAAATGTATCAACTCTTGGGTTATCTTAACCCCAAAACTGACCCCGGGGACCCCATCCCAACAGGCCACCAACATAAAGATTGTGAATTGCCCTTGATTCACTCAGTTGGCATTGTGATCTTGTGGTGAATATCTCTCAGCTCCACTTGGATCACTGTGACCTGGGCAGCGCTCTGAGTTTTTGCCTGCTTAACTTCCTCAACTAACTTTTCTATAGTTGGTCCATCCACGGCTAGCCTCATCATCTGATGTGTCTGATGAAAGCCTTTAAGCTTATCCTGGATGGTTTTCGTGACTTGGGAAGCCTCTTCCAACAATGGCTACAACCTAGCCTTTAGCAAGGCCTCCTTCTTCTATTCTTCCTCGACTTGTGCTAGGAGCTTCTTTCCCTCCTGTAATTTGGCTAGGTGATGTGCTGGTGAGATGAAGCACGTCACTGCCCTAACTTCATCGTACTGTCGCTATAGCTCCCTGACCTCTATATTAAGTGTCTGCAGGTTTGGATCCTCATGCAAATTGGTCACCGACAACATTATTTTCTCGAACAATGCATGCAGTCAGCGACTGCGACATCCAGGGTTGCCATTCCTTCAAGATAAGATTCTTGAGCCCACTGTCATCTGACACATATATCCTATCTTTGAATCTCACCAAACCATCTACGATGAGATGATAGTCCACATCCTAATCACATGTACCCTGTTTTAACCTGTGCCTAAGCTCCCTGTACTTGTCATCCTATTGTCATGCATGTAATATCTAATCATGTAAATTTGTCCCATACGAGCTCACATCTACAACGTGCTTCATCTACATGCTCCTACTGAGAGCATCTACAACCCTGTTCTCCTTACCCTTAATGTGTTTGATCTTGAATTCAAACTCACTAATCATCGTCAACCACCTAGCATACCTGACATTCAAATTCTATTGGTCAAACAGGTATCTCGACCCACTATGATTTCTCATCAATACAAACCTCCTACCAAGAAGATAATTCCTCCACCTCTTCAAGGTGTGAATAATAGTTTCCAACTCAAGATCATGTGTAACATAATTCTGCTCATGCTCATTCATTTTCCTAGACTCATAGCACACCACGTGTCCCTCCTGCATAATGACTCCACCAAGTCCTCTTTTACAAGCATATGTACACACCACAAACTCTTTATCTAGATCTGCAATCTTAAGAACTAGAGCATTTATTAACAATTTCTTCAACTGCTCAAAACGAGTTGCACATTCCTATGTCCATTCAAATTTCTTACCGTTTCTTTGCAATGGTGTAATAGGATATGCAATGTGTGAGAAGTTCCTAATGAACCTCCTAGAGTAACCTGCTTACCCTAAGTAATGATCTAACTTCATACACATTTCTTGGAATTTCCCACTCCATGATAGCTTTTATATTTTTTGGATCCACTGTTATGCCTTCCTTGGAAACAACATGTCCCAAGTAATGTACCTCTATCTGAAATAAGTTTCACTTGCTAAGCTTGGCACACAATTTATGCTCTCTTAGCAACCTCAACAATGTTGCTAAGTGTTCGACATTCTCTTCCTCATTCTTAGAACATATCAATATATCATCAATTAATACAATAACAAACTTGTCCAGATAAGGATGCAATACACTATTCATCAAGCACATAAGTAGTTGGGGCATTAGCCAAACCAAAAGGAACCAAAACAAACTCATGATACCCATACCTGGTCCTGAAATCAGTCTTGTAGATGTCCTCTTCTTTGATGCATACTTGATGATATTCTGATCTCAGATCAATCCTCAAGAACACTGATGCTCCCTTCAACTGATGAAACAAGTCGTCAATCCTCGACAATGGGTACCTGTTCTTAATCGTCAACTTGTTAAGTTTCATGTAATCAATGCACAACCTTAGAGTACCATCCTTCTTCTTCATGAACAATATCGGTGCACCCCAACGTGATACATTTGGCCTAATATATCCCTTATCAAGAATCTCCTTTAGTTGTAACTTCAACTATATTAACTCTGGTGTGCTCATCCTATAAGGTTCCTTTGATGTTGGTGTTTCTCTTGGTACCAACTCAATAGAAAATTCCACTTCCCCATGGGGAGACAACTCTGGAATCTCTACTGGAAACACATTCTAAAACTGTTGTAATACAGGGTACCTCTTGAATATTTCTACATCCTCAACATCCTTACCCTTGTCATTGGAAATATGAACTGCAAACACTACACACCCTTTCCTACAACTACGCTTAACTTGCATAGTTGTGACCATCCTATATGATGTAGGATTCCTCTTTCCCTACAAGATTATATTTTCCCCATTATCATCTAGGCACTCAATGGCCTTGTCATAACAATATACTTTGGTCCTATGAAGGTACAACCAATCAATACCTAAAATCATACTATATGATCCCAATGGTAGTACATTGAGATGTGTTGTTGTAGGTATACCATTCAACTCAAATGCACAATATCTTACCCGGTGATGAAATCTCTTCTTAGTACGTATAGCCAACTAAACCAACCAAGACTTTTCATACACTTATTTTCTCAATCCACACTTATCCACTAGGTCAGGATTAACATAACTATAATTAGATCTAGGATCAATCAAAATAGAAACATCTCAATCACAAAGCTTCCCTTTCATCTCAATAATGGATGCCTGGTGATCTTGCTACTTGTTGTCCATAAATGCATAAATCTTAGGAATATTATGACCAACATCCCCAATTATCTCCGCCTCCTAATCACTATAGATCTTAAGCCTGCCACCCTAGTGCAATGGAAAATCCTTCTTTCTATGATCTTTGCCACATATCCAACATTGAAATAGTCTCCTACCATCACCTCTATTCTTCTTCTCTCTAGGTTGGACCCATGTCCCTTCTCATCAAAATTGAACTTCTTGTAAGGAGAAAAAATGTCTTTCTCACTTGCATCCTGAGGTCTTCCCCTCTTTGGAGGCCACGTCCCTTTACCTTTCTCATTTCCAAGATATCAAATTAATCATCGCCTGTTAATTCATTCTCCTTCAAAAATGGTCAGCTGCCATTCAGTTCCAACCGAACCCTCACCTTTATTTGTTTACACTATTGAGTCCTAACTTCTTCACTCATGGATCAATCCTGATGATGAACCATGGAGGATGGTTCGAAACGTCGATTCTAAAAATTTGTATGTGATGACTTTGGAAGACAACACCACACATAATAGTATTGCAATTAGCAGTCTGGGGTCCACCACTCTATCACAATCGGTGGTTCGCAATATTCTCGCAATCGGCATTTTACCATGACATGACGTTAAGCCTTGTGATATGAAAATTCCGATAAGTGGATGCGATATTACATTAGGGTGTTTTATAATGGAGAAATCGGGTCCACACCTTATATTGCAATCGCAATTTTTTTTGTGACATGCCTTTATGATTTGCGATATGAAGGTTCATATGGTGGATGTGATATTGTATTAAGGTGTATTATAATGGAACCATCGGGTCCGCGGTACATATCGCAATCAGTGGTTTTAGTGTGACCCTTTTTAACACTTGCGATATGTAACTTTTGATAGTGGCAGATGTTGTATTATATTAGAGCTTGATTTATTGGAATAGTCGGGTCCACAACTCAAATCGCATATCAGAGATTTTGGGTAGTGGCACATAATAGACTACTGGTAAAGTTGCCGATATAAAGTCGCTAATGTGTTTTATTACATGTGTTGGGGATTTTAATGGGTTTCCATGGTTTAATACTCCCTCCACTTATTTCTTTGATATCATTGTTAAATCCTCAGTTAACATTGTTTATGCTCCTCCGTTGCTTGTTCCTCTTTGTTTCTTAGTTCTTTCCTTTTTCGATGTGTGTTCCTCTTTTCTCCTTCTAGTGAACTTCTTCCTCTTACTATTTGGCTTTCTCTTTTGATGACTTCCAATATCTTTCCTCCTCGGCTTTCCTTCTTTGGTCACTCCTTGGGTCCACTACTTCTACTTTGTTTGTATATATGTATTCAATCCACTTGTCTCCTCCATCTCATCATATCATCATATATCAAACTTTCATTACTATGAGCATTATGATTAATGGGCATCAATGGGAAATCATGTATCAAAGAATTTGTCATCACAAACACTGCCATATTGACATCAATGACAACCTAGATTAACATGACCATGTGATAGAGGATTGTCCTATTTTGATGGCTAAAATGTAGGAAAAGAAGGATCAACAAATTGTGCAGAACTTGCAAATGATGAGGTCTGAACCACATGAAGATGATCCAAGTGTTAACATTAGTGACACAAAGTGGCACGGCTATAGAAGAAGATAAAACAGAAGGAAATATTATTATGGTGGATACATGGGTCAAGAAGGTTGGAGAAAAGAGTATCGAGTTCAATATGTAGAGGGAGAAAGAAACCTCCCTAGAAGTGAATAAGAGTTTCATTGGCCTAGGAGCTTCGACGTTAAAGACACTGATGCAACGTGTACCATGGAAGCATAATAGTGAAGTAGTTATTGTGACAGAGAACCCTGATTCGACTGTTCTGAAGTCCTTTATGCAAAAATGTATGAATTTTCTAAGGGATCAAAAAGCATTAGAAGGATTGCTAGAACTAATTGATAATTGTGTTGGTAAAGAAAAGCCACAGCCTAAACAACGCGCAGTAAACAAGGTAAACATAAATAATAAAAGAATTGGCCTAGACATGCAATTAACTGTGCAGATAGGTGAATTTGAAATGGATTAGGTAATTCTTGACTTGGGATCTTATGAAAATATATTACTGAAGCCGACTTGGGAGAAAATGGGGCAACCCAAGTTACAATGGTCACCAATTTAGGTTTGCATGGCCAATCAGTAGAAGATCATCCTGATGGGTTGATTGCATGGAGTTCTTGTGGATATTGAAAGAGCAATCATAGTAGTAGACTTTGAAGTTATTAAGATGTGGACGAAAATAATCTGTATCCAATGCTACTTGGACTTGATTGAGCTTTCAATGTGGATGTGATAATCAATTTGAAGAGAAGGAGTATGGTGTTTGAAAATAACGTACTAGGGTCATTGTTCCTTTAAATCCCTCTGAAGGAGCGCGATACACAGAAACCGTACGCAAAGAATACAATGATGAATATATTGACCACATCTATTAGTTAACTACACAAGACGAGGATTGGATCAACCCACCACAGATGGGAGGATAAGATGGCAAAAGGATAATTCATGTGTCTCATATTCTGATGAGGAATTAGAGGACTCACAGAACTGGTTGCATGAAGTTTCTACTCTATGCCGTAATAGACTTACAAAATCTCTTCGTTGTATCTCAACATAGGTACAAAATTGGCCATATTATGATGGGATACGTGATGTCAATGTATCTATTGATAATTTTGAAAGGGACGTACTAGAAGAACAACGATTCCAGGCCTTGGATATAGATTTGAGGGCTAGGCCTGTGTGATGGTGGGGCACACATAAATATAACATAGCAAATTGGAGGGAGTATCCCCGATTGATGAGGCTCAGGTTTGGTTATGCAAACAAAAGGCTCGGTAAGAAATATAATGGTAAGGATGATCCTTGAGAACATTTGTCTCGTTGGGATAAAGTGTGGGGCAAAGAACCTCAACCAGAGTGGGTACACACATTTTATCATACTTTGGATGTAATACCTGTTAGAGCCTAAATCTACCTCAGGCTGAGAAAGGTAGATCTAGGATAACATCAAACCACACTTAACCTGGTAGCTAGCCCTACCAGGTCAGGAGAGGGCTCTCTACTTGTCAATCTCAGCAAAATATAGTCAATAGGGCTTGAGATGACTGATGTGAATGTTTATCTTAGGCTAGGTATGTGTGCAAAAGAGTTTGAGTAAATTTGATGATGTTTTGTTGGCTCAAATGGAAAGGTATATTTGGTTCTAGGGAATGAGGCTCAGTTTTGTAGAGATCTCTATGGGGCAAGGTAGGGAAATGATTTGGTACTTCAAATTGAATGAGATTGAGAGCTTTTAGACAGGTGAGGAGTTGAAGAGGGCAAGAAAACCTCAGGGATCCTCTTAAAACAACTGAAAACATAAATAACTAAGCAAACCCTAGGTAGAGCACTGCCATTTTAATGGATTCTACCTTTATCCTTGTTTGTTTTAGTTAAGATGAAGCAAGAGGGATAATGGCATACATAAAACACATGTAAACTTAAAATTACAGAAAGAAATACAATACCAAAGAAAGATTCCACATGAACCCCATAAAGTGCTGTAAACGCTGGTCTATTCCTTAGCCAAAACTGTTGAAATGTGTATACAATGAAGCTCCAAGCTTTTCTCAAAAGTCCAACCTTTCTTAATGATTAAAAAATTACAAAATATAGGCAATGAACAACTCATCCTAGCCTCTATGGGTCGAGCTCATAATTTTAGGAGCTGTTCCAACAAATTCCAAACTGAAAACTAAAAAATAGGCAGTGGAATAGCTTGCCTCTAAAAACTAGGGAACTGATTCATTCAGTTGCAAACTACCTTTTCATGGATGAATCTACCTCTATGAGTGAAAATTTAGCATAATTACATCAAAATCCATCAAGTCACATTAAATTACATCATGAGTTTGACAACTAGAAGGATAAAAGTCAAACTGTCAAGAAACTAGGTGAAAAACAGAGTTTTTTGGCCAAAATGAGCAAAATTCCTCCTATGCATTGCGCTGATTTCCCTATGCGTAGCGCCTTTTTGCGGCTGCTTTTGGAGGCATTACCGGTGTCCCAATTTTCTCCAAGTGGGCTTGTTGGAAAGGTTTGCCTGTCTACCTTCCTAAAAAAGTGGAAATTTTCAATTTTTCCTCCATTTGCCCCTGCAAAACTGAGTTCTCCCAACACTGCTTCCTGTGTGTCCAAAAAGGGGCATAAACGTGATTTTGAGGTGTTTTTGACCTTTTTGGAAGCTCAAAACTTGTCAAAATTTCCTGGCCATGTGAGGTTACTCATATTTCTCCATGACAAATCCAAAAATACTGAGTTTTCCTCAAAAGAAGATCTCTAGCAAAAGCGCGTGCCAAGTGGCGCGACACATCAGGCAGAAAAACCTGTTTTTTAGGCCAAAAATTTCAAAATTGCAAAAAGTGTTCCAAATTTCTTGAAATTTGGGCTAAGTGTCCTTCATTAAGTGCTATGTTGGGTCAAGGAAGCCTCAGCCAAGATCTGAAGTCTATCTTGCTCTTTTCGCTTCCTCGATGCTTTCTTCAACTTGGCCTTCAAGTTCCTGATTCGTGCCTTGCAACTTTTGTTTCTCGCCAAGTAATGGTAGGCCATGTGCCTCAACATAGTTTTCTCTCTGTTGGACTTCTCTAGAAACTTTTCCAAGTGGATGTTTGCCCTCTCAAGCCAAGACTCACAATCAGCATTGATTTCTTGCTCAAGTGGTGTCAGCTTCACTTTCCTCCTCTTGGCAGCTTGCCAGTTTTCTCGTATGTTTTGCAGCTCCATAATGGTTTGCTGATCCTCTAGCTGTTTGTTTCTTTGCTCCATATATTTGATTATCCACTTGGCTCTCT
Organism: Pinus taeda; assembly: GCA_000404065.3. Classification (NCBI taxonomy): domain Eukaryota; kingdom Viridiplantae; phylum Streptophyta; class Pinopsida; order Pinales; family Pinaceae; genus Pinus; species Pinus taeda. The sequence goes on along the minus strand of APFE030270935.1, from coordinate 151,158 downwards.
CTAGGTTGAGAGACAAATCATGAATGTCCTCTTGCTGTTCCTGAATGATCTCCTTGAACTTTAAGCTTTGTGAACCCAAATCGGTGTCATCATCCTAAATAAGAATGAAATTTGTCTCCTGCCCTCCTGAAGGCCCCTCACCATGTAATGGCCACTTGCCCTTGTCCTGTACCTGTTCTACTAATGGAGGAAGCGAGACCCCTTCCATCTCGGGTGGAGATATTACTCGCTTTGCTATTGCAAACAACCTTCTAGTACCCCTTTGATAGGTGATTGTTGGGTCGTGTTATATTCTTTCCACATAGTTAATAGGGGGTTTGAGGGGTACCCGTAACCCCACTTTATGGGGTCTGGGGCAGCGCCCCAGAAAATTTTGGTTTTGGACCTTATGTTAGGTTGGGCGGACCCACCTATGGTTTTGTGCAT
>APFE030270935.1:134170-146511 GCA_000404065.3 Pinus taeda | reverse complement strand
AAAATCAAGCTGGTAGTCTCGGTTTTGGGATCTAGGGGAAAATCTCTGTGCATATGTGTTTTTATGTGTTATGCTCTCACATTGTTTATTTTTCTGTGATTTAGAATTCGTATGCAGGTAATTTCTATACAGCGTTAAAACCTATAGTGACAAACATTGGCACACTAGCGGTCTATGTCTCATGACTCTCCTGCTGATGTGAAGGTCCACCTGTCTCATGAAAAGATGTTGGAGGTACTTGAGGACCTGTGAAGACCTCATGTGAAATTAAATCTTCCCATGAGATGTTCTGTAAACCAAGTTGATGCAAGACCACAATTTTGATTAGTGAAAAATGATATATGCTGTTATACTGCTGCTGAGGAGGCTTCCTGTGCACTAAGGTGGTCATCTTCTCAATGTTACGGAAAATAAAATAGGGGAGATTCGTCATTCTCACCCTAGTAAAGTGCATCAACAATCTGATATGATAAGCATAAAGGCGAGAAAACCGACCCTCACAGCTGAAATACTTAATTATGAGTTTCATCAAGGGAGCATATGAGTCTTTCAGATACCGGAAGGGAAAAAATCTGTTGAGATGTCTTTGATAACCAGCCTTGATGTAAGGCTCATAATGTTCCCTGTCAATCTGTTGCCTTTTATTCCACTACTCACCAACATTTTGAATGCTAGTTGCTAGAGAAATAGACTTCAGTGTCAAGGTGAATGTCACACCTGCTAGAGTGACTTGGCCTTTAAGAAGATGGAGCACAAATAACTTGGCCAACTCATGATGGTATTGGACTCTCTCTACCATCTCATAGAACTAATAACAGGATTGGTGTTGAAAGCATGTGATAGCAAGAGGGCAGGCCTGCAACTCGGCAAGTGAAGTAGGCTCCTCTCGTATATGTTTACCACCCTTGTGAGGTCTCCTTGGTGCATGCATTTCTCTCAGAGAGTCACTGTGTGTCTCCTCATCTTGGTCATAGGAAGGATTAGACTCCATGTTTGCCAATGTTTGAGTTTTATTAGATGAGTATGAAGAGATTTATGGTGTCTTTAGGTTTTTGTTATCAAGGATGAGAATGTATGAGGGACTATGAAGGGAAAGTGTATGAGGAGTTTTGGGAATGTTGCTGACAAGTTTTTGAGGAATAAGGGGTTTAGGGAACAATATTTAGGCTCTTGGGACAACAATTAGGGTTTAGAAATTTGTGGCTAGGGTTTGGGATAGTGGGAGTTGGGGATATGGGTTTAGTGAATTTAGGGATGGGGATTGGGGATGAGTTGATGGAACTAGAAAATAAATCAGGGAATCAAAGGGTGAGTAAGTGATGGAGTGGACTTGGCAGCAAAAACACAAAACTGTAAACCCTAAGCAATTGTTTTTTGAGCAAAAATTTCAAGGAGGTAGGGTTTCAAGATTTTCGCACTAAATCACCATAAACATCTAGAGGAACTCATTCACTGGCAAGGGAAGAATGTTTGACTTACTTGGACGGGTGGCAATCAAGAAAATTTGGCAATTGGATGAATTTTGTGGATGAAATCGGGCTTGAAGCCCTATGCGCCGCGCCACAAACCCAGTGCGCCATGCCACTTCAATGCACCGTGCCTATGTAATTTTTACATTGCAGAGGGCAACACAATGCGCCACGCCAGATGGATGCACCACGTCCACAACCCAATGCACCGCGCCCCTGAAACTTGCCAAGGTTGCTGCGATTTTTCTCTTTTTCTCCAACATGACCTTACTCTTATTTCCTCTTTCTCCTTTGGATGCAAATGAACTCTTTAAACACAAGAAATGGTTTATATACAAAAGACTTTAATTTTTCACTTGTAAAACCCGTTTTTGTAATGTTTTCCTTTGACTTGCTTTTAAAACTCTGTTTTTGGGCAATTTGCATTATTTTTTTCCTTTAATGAACTGAATTCTTTGACTTTTTGTTTGTCTTGTAGGTGATGGAGTTGCTAAAGCTTGGCAAGGTGACCAGGGTTGCCACTGAAGTTATTACAGATGGAAAAACTAAAATTACATCAAATTTACACATGAAAGCATAAAATACTTTGTTTTTCAATCACTGAGCATGTGATTATGGAATTTATTGTTACTGGAATTTTATTTGACCTCCTCATGCACTTGTTGACCGTTATTGAGCATTTTGAAGAACTTATTAACAAAACCCTAGACCTAATGAGACCTAAAACCCTAAAAATGACTTTTGCAGATTTAAAGACAAAAAATGACTGCAGATGATCTAGATGTATGAAAATGGGCCAGCAGGTAAGAAACATGAGGGAAAATGTATAATATGCCACTACCACCAGATGATCCATGACCCTAATGGAATGCAGATGATTGAATAAGACACCTAAAATGCAATGAAACAAGAGAATTTTGATCATTGAAGGAGGGATGAAGATACCGACACTAACATTGGCTCCAATGGGGATGGTAGCTCCTTCGAGGTGCCAAGAACTACAAATCTCTGGGGAAGGTAGGTAGTGCCTTCGTCCATTGGGCTATGGAGTCAATAACTTTGACAAACTAAAATCAATATCTTGTCAACAAAACATTGAAACTCAAGACTCAAGACTCATAACTGAAATGAGTAAGACTAACTCAAACTGAAACAAGACACTCCAAAGCTGAAAGTAGACATTCAACAGCTGAAACTAAACATTCAACAACTAAAACTAGACACTCAAAATTGACGAAAACAAAAAATGACTCAAGACTTACTTAATTGAAACAAGTACTTACAAATCTTTTTAATGGCAGCAGACCATCAAGATTTGAGGGCTTCAAATCATGATGAAAACCACCTACCTACTGATGAAATATGTACAATCATGTGTAGTGAGCCTTCCAATGTAACCAATCCAACAGATGGCTACATACTGAAATTCTGCTCTCATTTTCCCCGAGCAAGCAGAACGATGTACATGTAGGCAACTCACAATAACAATCAAAACCAAGGCTTATGCTAACCAATCAGGCAACATCCATCTTCTCTAATGCTTGCAAAAGAATGCCGAAGGGATCTTGAAAATCCTGAAGCACTAGCTTGTCTTGAGATCCAACAACAAAAATACAAGTAGTCCCTTTATTCTGATCTGAAAGAACAATTGACTGCTGAGTGATAGGAAGGCATAGAGAGGTATAAGCTTCTTCCATTTGAGTGTTAGTTGTAAATTCCTTGACCATGAGACATTCTGGCATATTATCTCTTTCAGACTCATATTCCTCAATTTCATGGTCTAGGTCATTCTTAAATAGAAAACAATCTTCAAGATTATCAAACATGACAGCCTTATCATCTTCATGAAAGAAAATATTATTTGTTCGTTGATCTATAAAGCTAATTACAAGACTATCATCATTTTCAAAAGAGGAAGAAGTTTCACCAACACTTTCTTGACCATGTGCACACTACAGACCTGCATTAGCTTGGGCTATAACCTGACCTTTTAGGAGATGATCTATCTCATCTTCAGACAAAGGAGATAATACCTTTTGTTTTCTTTTGCTCAAGTTATTATTTCCTTCTTGAAATAACTTTTAAAAACATGAAAAACCCAAATGACAGTCCTCAATTCCCTCGTCTTTTGAAATATGAACAAAGATCTCATCTTGTTTTTCATGAAATGATTGGATTACCTCCTCATGAAGGCTTGGGTCAGTAACTTTGTCTTCTTCATTCCAGATGATCTCAACAACAGAGCTCTCCTTCATGGGATTCAAAACAAGGTAGTCTTCATCATCACTATCTAAATCTAGATCTGAAATAGCTGACTTGACTTTATCACATCCTGAAATTGAAACTTGATTTCCCCGCATACTGTCATTTGCTATGAGCAAATTGAAAGTAAGAGCTTCTCTTTCATCATTTTCTATTGCACTAAGATCTTGATCCTGCTGCAAATCTTCTTGTGCATCCTGATAAGTATCCTCTTTATGCCACTGAAATGGATTTTCGTATAGGGCTTCCATGATCTCATCATCCATGAAATCATCATCTTCATAAACTTTCTCAAGATGTTCAATAAAACTATAAACATGTTTGCAACAGTTTTGAACTAAATTTAATGATGGATAAGATTCTTTATGCCTTTCAAAGAACATGGCATGAAAATCCTTTAAACATTAAATACAAGCAGGCGGAAAAATTTCATACCAAGATTGGGCTTCACCTTCTGGAGTGGCCATGAATATCTTCATCAAGCAGTCTTCAGGGAAATCAACCTTCAACTTGTGAATATGTATGTGAAATCTAACCAAATGTAAAGCAGCATCATTCCTATTACCATCTTTAAACATAGGCAAATTCCTCTACCAATCTACCTTAGGAATTTTATTTGGAAAACTTGGAAAGTGATCTTGGCTCATGGGAGTATACCTTCGATCTAGAGAAACCATTTTGATAACAATGAATTCACCAAGAAATTTTTCAGGCTACTAATTCTTGAAGATTAGAGTCACCATAAAAATTCTGAACCTTGGGATTCTTCAACACTGGAGTCACCAGGTGAATGATTTCAGCCTTCCGATGTCCGATCATTGTCCACCATTAACAATCAGATCTAACTTGATTACATTTTACTGAGGAAACCAGATGTTCAGTTCATAAACTAAACTAGAGATTGACTGAAGCAACATTCATCTATTATGCACTTGCAGAGCAATAGCAGTTCAAAGGCTACCTGGCTAACTTTAGGATCCATCTGTAGTTTATAAAGAAAACAACAAACTTTTCATTCCCCAGCGAAGTCGCCACTATGTTAGAGCCTAAATCTACCTCAGGCTGAGAAAGGTAGGAGCTAGGATAACATCAAACCATGCTTAACCTGGTAGCTAGCCCTAGCAGGTCGGGAAAGGGCTCTCTCCTTGTCAATCTCAGCAAAATATAGTCAATAGGGCTTGAGATGACTAAGGTGAATACTAATATTAGGCTAGGTATGTGTGCAAAAGAGTTTGAGTAAATTTGAAAATGTTTTATTGGCTCAAATGGAAAGGCAGATTTGGGTTTGGGGAATGAGCCTCAGTTTTGTAAAGATATCTATGGGGTAAGGTAGGAAAATGATTTGGAACTTCAAATTGAATGAGATGGAGATCTTTTAGATAGGTGAGGAGTTGAATAGGGCAAGAAAACCTCAGGGATCCTCTTCAAACAGCTGAAAACATAAATAACTAAGCAAACCCTAGGTAGAGCATTGCAATTTCAATGGATTCTACCTTTATCCTTGCTTGTTTTAGCTAAGATGAAGCAAGAGAGATAATGGCATACATAAAACACATGTAAACTTACAATTATAGAAAGTAACACAATTCCAAAGCAAGATTCCACATGAATCCCATAAAGTGTTTCAAACCCTGGTCTATTCCTTAGCCAAAACTGCTGAAATGTGTATACAATGAAGCTCCAAGCTTTTCTCAAAAGTCCAACCTTTGCTAATGACTAAAAAATTACAAAATATAGGTAACCAACAACTCATCGTAGCCTCTATAGGTCGAGATCATAAGTTTATAAGCTATTCCAACAAATTCTAAACTGAGAACCAAAAAGTAGGCAGTGGAACAGCTTGCCTCTAAAAACTATGGAACTGATTCATTCAGTTGCAAACTACCTTTTCATGGATGAATCTACCTCTATGAGTGAAAATTTAGCATAATTACATCAAAATCCATCAAGTCACATTAAATTACATCATGAGTTTGACAACTAGAAGGAGAAAAGTCAAACTGTCAAGAAACTAGGTGAAAAACAAAGTTTTTTAGCCAAAATGAGCAAAATTCCTCCTATGTGTCGCGTTGATTTCCCTATGCGTAGTGCCCTTTTGCAGCTACTTTTGGAGGCCTTCCCGGTGTCCAAATTTTGTCCAAGTGGGATTTTTGGAAATAGCTTCCAGTCTACTTTCTAGAACAAGTGTAATTTTTGAATTTGGCCTCCATTTGCCCCTCCAAAACTGAGTTCTCCCAACACTGCTTCCTGTGTGTCCGAAAACGGGCAGAAAGGTCATTTTTGAGGTGCTTTTGACCTTTTTGGAAGCTCAAAACCTGTCAAAATTTCTTGGCCATGTGAGGGCATTCATATACAGAAAAACCTATTTTTTAGGCCAAAAATTTCAAAATTGCAAAAAGTGTCCCAAATTTATTGAAATTTGGGCTGAGTGTCCTTCATTAAGTGTTATGTTGGACCAAGGAAGCCTCAGCCAATATTTGAAGTCTATCTTGCTCTTTTTGCTTCCTCGATGCTTTCTTCAACTTGGCCTTCAAGTTCCTGATTCGTGCCTTGCAACTTTTGTTTTTCCCCAAGTAATGGTAGGTCATGTGCCTCAACATAGTTTTCTCTCTATTGGCCTTCTCTAGCAACTTTTCCAAGTGGATATTTTCCCTCTCAAGCCAATACTCACAATCAACATTAATTTCTTGCTCAAGTGGTGTCAGCTTCACTTTCCTCCTCTTGGCAGCTTACCGGTTTTCTCATATGTTTTGCAGCTCCATAATGGTTTGCTGATCCTCTAGTTGTTTGTTTCTTTGCTCCAGATATCTGATTATCCACTTGGCTCTTTCTAGGTTGAGAGACAAATCATGAATGTCCTCTTGCTATTCCTGAATGATCTCCTTGAGCTTTAAGCTTTGTGAGCCCAAATCGGTGTCATCGTCCTAAATAAGAATGAAATATGTGTCTTGCCCTCTTGAAGGCCCCTCATAATGTAATGGCCACTTTCCCTTGTCTTGTACGTATTCTGTTGATGGAGGAAGCGAGACCCCTTCCACCCCAGGTGGAGATAGTACTTGCTTTCCTGCTGCAAACAACCTTCTAGTGCCCTTTTGATAGGTGACAAACACTGGCACACTAGCGGTCTATGTCTCATGACTCTCCTGTTGATGTGAAGGTCCACCTGCCTCATGAAAAGTTGTTGGAGGTACTTGAGGACCTGTGAAGACCTCATGTGAAATGAAATCTTCCCATGAGATGTTCTGTAAACCAAGCTGATGCAAGACCACAATTTTGTTTAGTGCAAAATGATATATGATGTTATACTGCCACTGAGGAGGCTTCCTGTGCACTAAAGTGGTCATCTTCTCAATGTTCCGGCAAATAAAATAGGGGAGATTCATCATTCTCACCCTAGTAAAGTGCACCAACAATCTCATATGATAGGCATACAAGCAAGAAAACTGACCCTCGCAGCTGAAATACTTAATTATGAGTTTCATCAAGGGAGCATATGAGTCTTTCAGATACCGGAAGGGAAAAACTCTGCTGAGATGTCTCTGATAACTAGCCTTGACGTAAGGCTCATAATGTTCCCTATCAATCTGTTGCCTTTTATTACACTTCTCACCGACATTTGGAATGCTAGTTGCTAGAGAAATAGTCTCCGGTGTCAAGGTGAATGTCACACCTACTAGAGTGACTTGGCCATTGTGAAGATGGGGCACAAACAACCTAGCCAACTCATGATGGTATTGGACTCTCTCTACCATCTCACAGAACTGATAACAGGATTGGTGTTGAAAGCATGTGATAGTAAGAGGGCAAGCCTGCAGCTCGGAAAGTGAAGTAGGCTCCTCTTCTATATGTTTACCACCCTTATGAGGTCTCCTTGGTGCATGCATTTCTCTCGGAGAGTCACTGTGTGTCTCCTCATCTCGGTCATAAGAAGGATCAGACTCCATGTTTGCCAATGTTGAGTTTCTTAGATGAGTATGAAGAGATTTATGGTGTCTTTAGGTTTTTTTGTCAAGGATGAGAATGTATGAGGGACTATGAAGGGAAAGTGTATGAGGGGTTTTGGGAATGTTGCTGACAAGTTTTTGGGGAATATGGGGTTTAGGGAATAGTATTTAGGCTCTTGAGACAACAATTAGGGTTTAGGAATTTGTGGATAGGGTTTGGGATAGTGGGAGTTAGGGATATGAGTTTAGTGAATTTAGGGATGGGGATTAGGGGATGAGTTGATGGAACTGGAAAATAAATTAGGGAATCAAAGGGTGAGGGAGTGATGGAGTGGACTTGGCAGCAAAAACACAAAACTGTAAACCCTAAGCAATTGTTTTTTGAGAAAAAATTTCAAGGAGTTAAGGTTTCAAGATTTTCACACTAAATCACCATAAACATCTACAGGAACTCATTCACAGTAGTGGAAAAATGTTTGACTTACTTGGACAGGTGGAAATCAAGCAAATTTGGAAATTGGATGAATTTTGTGGGTGAAATTGGGCTTGAAGCCCTATGTGCCGCGCCACAAACCTAGTGCACCGCGCCACTTCAATGCGCTGCACCTGTGTAACTTTTACACTGCAGAGGGTGGTCCAATGTGCCGCGCTAGATGGATGCGTTGTGCCCACGACCCAATGCGCCGCGCCCCTGAAACTTGCCAAAGTTGCTGCGATTTTTCTCTTTTTCTCCAACACGAACTTTCTCTTATTTCCTCTTTCTCCTTTGGATGCAAATGAGCTCTTTAAACACAAGAAATGGTTTATATACAAATTACTTCAATTTTTCACTCATAAAACCCACTTTTGTAATGTTTTCCTTTGACTTGCTTTTAAAACTCTGTTTTTGGGCAGTTTGCTTTATTTTTTGCCTTTAATGAATTGAATGCTTTAAATTTTTGTTTGCCTTGCAGGTGATGGAGTTGCTAAAGCTTGGCAAGGTGACCAGGGTTTCCACTAAAGTTATTACATATGGAAAAACTAAAATTACATCAAATTTACACATGAAAACATAAAATACTCTATTTTTCCTCAAAACAGGGTTTTGAGGAAAAGACAATCACTGAGCATCTGATTATGGAATTTATCATTACTGGAATTTTATTTGACCTCCTCATGTGCCTGCTGACTGTTATTGAGCATTTTGAAGACCTTATTGACGAAACCCTAGACCTATTGAGACCTAAAACCCTAAAAATGACTTTTTCAGATTTAAAGACAAAGAATGACTGCAGATGATCTAGATGTATGAAAATGGGCCAACAAGTAAAAAACACGAGGAAAAATGTATAATATGCCACTACCATTAGATGATCCATGACCCTAATGGAATGCAATGGATCGGATGAGACACCTAAAATGCAATGCAACAAGAGAGTTTTGATCACTGATGGAGGGATGAAGATACCGACACTAACAATACCAATGAATTGGTATCTGGATACGAAGCTGCATCATGGCACCGTTGACTAGTATGATATGAAGGAAAGCTTCCTACCGACTTTTAGTTTCGAAGATAGGTTTCATTGTATAGATGATGCACTTGAGGAGATCAAAGCAGTAATTTTTCAAACATTGAAAGAGCCTACGACTTGGGTACAACCTGACTCAAATGCGCAATTTCAACATGCTCTCGAATGCTATAATATGACCACAGAGGAAAGAAAGGAAGATCCACACAACATTTACATCCCTGAATCGAAAGGAAAATGCGATATTGTGGGACCAAATGTTGAGATACCAAACATATCGCAGCTTGTTAAGATGAAGCAAGTCAATATAGGTTTAGAATCAGAGCCCAAGTTTACGCACATCGATGATTACTAGGATGAGGATACAGTGGGTAAGGTTGTTGAATTACTGCATGAGTACCAGGAGTTGTTTCTGACGAACTTCACTAAGTTAAAAGGTATTGTAGATGATCTGGGTGTAAGGAAGATCACTTTGAAGCCATATGCGAAACTTGTAAAACAACAACCATGTAGACTAAAGCCAAAATACAAGGAAATGGTGAAGCAAGAGCTTGATAAGATGCTTGTAGCCGGAATAATTGAACTTGCAGAATAATCTAAACACGTGAGCCCGATGGTAGTATAGGAGAAGAATACTAAGGGATACATAAAGATTTGTGTTGATTTAAGAAAGTTGAACGATGCATGCATGCATGACCCATTCCCAGCACCATTATTAATGAATATTTGGATAATGTGGGAGGACAGGAGGCCTACTCCTTTACAGATGGATTTTTAGGGTACCATTAGATTAAGATCACACTAGAAGATAGGAGTAAGACCACTTTATGTACGGAATGGGGATCGTTTCAGTATACAGTCATGCTATTTGGACTAAAGAATGTACCTGCAATATTCTCCAGAGTTGTCATCGTAGTGTTTAAAGAATTTTTTCACAAATTTTTGGAGGTTTACGTTGATGGCTAGACAGTCTTTGGATTGTTAAAGAAGCATATTTCAAGCATGTGTTTGATGTTGGATACCTGTAGGAAATATAAAATCTCACCGAACATAAGAAAATGCATTTTTTGTGTACCATATGGAATATTACTGGGACATGTTGTTTGCAAGCAGGAGCTAATGGTGGATCCTACAAAAATTGTTGTTCTTATCAATTTGGATCAGCCTAAGAATGTGAAGTAGCTACGCATGAATCTAGACCATATTGTTTATTATTAGAAGTTCATAAAGGCCTACACACAGATCACTGTGTCAATGGAAAAATTACTGAAGAAAGATGTCACCTTTTTTTGGGACGATGAATGTCAGAAGAGCCTCAACATCTTAAAGGGAAAAATGGTCATCGTGCTGATTTTGGTGTTTCCAAACTATAAGAAGGAGTTCAACATTCATGTAGATGCGTCATGGATAGATTTGGGGGTTTTTTTAGTGCAGCGAGGAGAAGGATATCTTGATCACCCCATTGCATTTGCGAGTCAAAAGTTATCTAAGGCAGAAATAAATTATTCCACAATGAAACGTGAGGGCTTAGCTATGGTATACGCACTGTATAAATTTAAGCATTACTTATTAGGTGTGCACTTCAAGATGTTCACAGAACATTCTATGCTAAAGTAATTGGTCAACAAGCCTGTGTTGGAGGAGAAGATCTGCAAGTGGCTATTGTTGTTCCAAGGGTATGATTTTGAGGTAATAGTTAACTCAGGATGATTGAACGTTGGGCCAGATCATCTGCCCAAAATTGAGACCATCGAGGAATCAACGAACATTGAAGAAGGAATTCCCGATGCGCAACTCTTTGCAGTAAGGGTTTTTGATGATAATTTCACTGACATCATTTACTATTTGTCTACCAAAGTAGCCCCTAAGGAGGATACGACGCAACAGAAGAAAGAACTGGTATGTAAAGCTACATATTTTTCTCTGATTGTCGGACATTTATATAAAATGGGCCCCAATGAGATATTGCACATATATGTCCTTGAGCATGAACAACACAATATTTTGGCAGAAGCACATGGTAGTGTTGTGGGAGGACACTATGCAGGAAAATCCATTGCGCAGAAGATTTTAAGAGTGGGACTATGGTGGGCCATGGTGCATAAGGATTCCAAAGAATATTGTAGTGTTTTCGATGTTTGCCAGAGGACCGATAGACCATTAAGAAGGGATGAGTTACTATTGAATCCACAAGTCACCTTCAAGGCATTTAATAAGTGGGCAATTAACTTTGTTGGGTTGATCAATCCATTGGGAAAGAAGACTAGTGCATGATACATTATTACTGTGACGAATTACCTGACTAGGTGGGATGAAGCACAACTGGTAAAGGATTGTAGTGTTAGAGCCTAGATTTACCTCAGGCTGAAAAGGTAAGCTTCTAGGTCCACATCAAACCACACTCAACATCGTAGCTAGCCTTATGAGGACAGGAGAGGGCTCTTTTCAGGTCAATCTCAACAAAAGATAATCGATGGGGCTTGAGCTGACTGATTTAACAACTGATCTTAGGCTAGGTATGTAGTGCAAAGATTTGATTTTATTTTTGGGGGTTTTTTGTTGGAAAAAGGGAAAGGAAAATTTGGGTCCGGGGATGAGGCCAAATTTTTGTAGAGTTTTGGTTGGGGCAAGGTAGGAAGTAGTTTTGATGCTTTAGATAAAATGAATAGATAGAAAATACTGCTGAGGAGCCAAAGAGGGCAAGAGGCTACAATAATCCTATCCAAACAGATGAAAATATGTAAAACTAAACAAAAGTTTAAGGCAGAGCATAGCAAGCCAATGAATTCTACCTTTGTCACTTAGTTTGTTTAATTTCAGAAGAAAAGAGAAAGGAAATGGCATACATGAAACATCAATGAACTTACAGATGCATGAATAAAAACACCATCAAAACACAGAGCCACAAGGATCCCAACAAGTGCTGCAACCCTAGTCTCTCCTTTGCCAAAAACGCTGAAAATGAATGTACAATGAAGTGCCAAGCAATCCCAAGTGTCCAACCCTGAAAATGAATGAGAAATTACATGATATAGAGAAGCCTAGCTCCATCCCATGCCTCTAAGGGTCGAGCTCATCATTCTAGGATCTGTTTCAACCATATCTAAACAAGGAACTGAAAAATAGGCAATGAAACAACTTGCCTCTATATGCTA
>APFE030270935.1:79982-131096 GCA_000404065.3 Pinus taeda | reverse complement strand
TAACTCAAAACTGACTCAATACTGAACTGACTAAAACAAAAAATGACTCATGACTTACTTAACTGAAACAAGTACTTATAAATCTTTTTGAATGGTAGTAGACCATCGAGATTTTAGGGCTTCAAATCATGATGACAACCACCTACCTACTGATGAAATATGTACAATCATGTGTAGTGAGCCTTCCAATGTAACCAATCCAATAGATGGATACATACTGAAATTCTGCTCTCATTTTCCCCGAGCAGGCAGAATAATGTACATGTAGGAAACTCACAATAACCACTGAAACAAGGCTTATGATAACGAACCAGGCAACATTTATCTTCTCTAATGCTTGCAAAAGAATGCCAAAGGGATCTTGATAATCCTGAAGCACTAGCTTGTCTTGAGATCCAGCAGCAAAAACACAAGTACTTCCTTCATTATAATCTAAAAGAACAATTGGTTGCCAAGTGATAGGAAGGCACAGAGAGGTACAAGCTTCTACCATCTGAGTGTTAGCTGTAAATTCCTCGACCATGACACATTCTGGCATAGTGTCTCTCTCAATCTCATATTCCTCAACCTCGTGGTCTAGGTCATTCTTAAATAGAAAACAATCTTCAAGATTATCAAACATGACAGCCCTATCATCTTCATGAAAGAAAATATTATCTGTTTGTTGATCTATAAAGCTAATTACAAGACTGTCATCATTTGCAAAAGAAGAATAAGTTTCACCAGCACCTTGTCGACCATGTGCACACTGCAGACCTACATTAGCGTGGGCTGGAACCTAACCTTTCAGGAGTAGATCTATTTCATCTTCAGATAGTGGAGATAATATGTTTTGTTTTCTTTTGCTCAAGCAATTATTGTCTTCTTGCAATAACATTTCAAAACATGAAAAACCTGAATGGAAGTCCTTAATTCCCTGGTCTTCTGACTTTGAAAAAATTGTTGATCATCTTCATATGACATGGCAATCAAACTATCCAAAGGATCACTTACCACTGAGTTATCGAAAGAATATTTTTCACTTACTTGAACAAATATCTCATCTTGTTTTTCATGAAATGACTGGATTACCTCCTCATGAAGGCTTGGGTCAGTAATTTTGTCTTCTTCATTCCAGATGATCTCAACAGCAGAGCTCTCTTTCATGGGATTCAAAACAAGGTAGTCTTCATCATCACAATCTGAATCTAGATCTGAAATAGCTGACTTGAATTTATCACATTCTGAAATTGAAACTTGACTTTCCTGCATGCTGACTTCTTCTATGGACAAATCTGAAATAAAACCTTCTCCTTCATCATCTTCCAATGTACTTAGATCTTGATCCTGCTACAAATTTTCCTGCGCATCATGATAAGTATCCTCTTTATGATGCTGAAATGGATGTTCATACAGGGCTTCCATGATCTCATCATCCATGAAGTCATCATCTTCATAGACTTTCTCAAGACTTTCAATAAAACTATAAGCATGTTTGCAACAGTTCTGAGCTAAATTTAATGATGGATAAGATTCTTTATACCTTTCAAAGAACATGGTATGAAAATCCTTTAAATAGTAGATACAAGCAAACGACAAACCTTCATACTAAGATCGAGCTCCCCCTTCTAGATTGGCCATGAATATCTTCATCAAGCAACCTTCAGGAAAATCAACCTTCAACTTGCGAATATATATGTGAAATCTAACCAGATGTAAAGCAACATCCTTCCTATCATCATCTTTAAACGTAGGCAAATTCCTTTGCCAATCTACCTTAGGAATTTTGTTTGGAAAACCTGGAATGTAATCTCGGCTCATGGGAGCATATCTTCGATCCAGCAAAACCATTTTGATAACAATGAATTCACCAAGAAATCCTTCAGGCTACTAGTTCTTGAAGAGTAGAGTTGCGATAAAAATTCCGAGGCTTGGGATTTTTCGAGATTGGAGTCGCCAGGTGAATGATTTCAACCTTCATATGTGTCTACCTGTTGTCCACCATCAACAATCATATCTAACTTCATTCATGTACTGGGGTAATTTGTAGGCTAGATGTTCTGTTTATAAAACTAGACCAGAGATTGACTGAAGTAGCTTTTATCTACTTGCGCTAATGCAAAGCAAAAGCGTTTCGAAGGCTACCTAGCTAATCTTCAGACTCCGTCTGTAGTTTATAACATGAGGAACACTAACAAACAAAGAATTTCGTCCCCAGTGGAGTCGCCACTATGTTAGAGCCTAGATTTACCTCAGGCTGAAAAGGTAAGCTTCTAGGTCCACATCAAACCACACTCAGCCTCGTAGCTAGCCCCACGAGGACATGAGAGGGCTCTCTCCAGGTCAATTTCAGCAAAAGATAAATGATGGGGCTTGAGATGACTGATTTAACAACTAATCTTAGGCTAGGTATGAAGTGCAAAGATTTGATTTGAGTTTTGGGGGTTTTTTGTTGGAAAAAGGGAAAGGCAAATTTGGGTCTGGGGATGAGGCCAAATTTTTGTAGAGTTTCGGTTGGGGCAAGGTAGGCAGTAGTTTTGATGCTTTAGATAAAATGAATGGATAGAAAATACTGCTGAGGAGCCGAAGAGGGCAAGAGGCTACAAGAATCCTATCCAAACAGATGAAAATATGTAAAACTAAACAAAAGTTTAAGGCAGAGCATAGCAAGCCAATGAATTCTACCTTTGTCACTCAGTTTGTTTAATTTCAGAAGCAAAGAGAAAGGAAATGGCATACATGAAACATCAATGAACTTACAGATGCATGAATAAAAACACCATCAAAACACAGAGCCACAAGGATCCCAACAAGTGCTGCAAAACCCTAGTCTCTCCTTTGCCAAAAACGCTGAAAATGAATGTACAATGAAGTGCCAAGCAATCCCAAGTGTCCAACCCTGAAAATGAATGAGAAATTACATGATATAGAGAAGCCTAGCTCCATCCCATGCCTCTAAGGGTCGAGCTCATCATTCTAGGATCTGTTTCAACCATATCTAAACAAGGAACTGAAAAATAGGCAATGAAACAACTTGCCTCTATATGCTAAGAAACTGATTCATTCACTCACATTTCACCTTTTGGTGAATGAATCTACTAAGACAAGTAAAAATGTGACAAAATTACATCATGGTCATGACATTACATCAAGTTAAATCAAGAGTAACATCAAAAAGTGAAACTAGTCAAAACTGGTCGAAATTCTAAGCTAAAGAGTGAAAAATAGGCCGAAATTATCTATGTGCCACACTCAAAGTCTCTATGCATAGCACAAATTTGGAGCTGATTTTGAGGGCCTTCTCTAAGTCCAAATTGAATTCATGATAGCTCGTTGGAAATCCATGCCTGTCTACTTTCCAACCCAAGTGGAGTTTCTAGATTTGGATGTCATTTGCCCCTCCACAAATTCAATATCCCAAGACTTCTTCCTGTGGGTGCAAAAGGTGGCAGAGAGGTCATTTTTTGTGTGTTTTTGACCCTTTAGGCAACCCAGAACTTGATGAAATCCTTAGGTAATTCATGAGCATGCATAAATTTTCATAAAAAAACCGTAAATGCAAAGTTTTACTCCAAAGGATCTCCCAATTATAAGCGTGTGCCAAGTGGTGCTACGCGTTGGGCAAGAAAATCTGTTTTGAAGCCAAAAAATTCAAAACTGACAAAATTTTCTCCAAATTTGCTGAAATTTGGACTGAAGGCCCATCATTGAGTATCATGCTCAGCCAAAGAAGCTTCGGCCAAGATTTGGAGCCTATCATTCCTTTTGCATCGTTTTATTGCTCTCCTTAGTCTTGCCTTTAGGATTTTGATCCTCGCTTTGCAAACATGAGTTCGTGCCCAATAATGGTTTTTCATGTGCCTGAGCATGTCCTTGTCCTTCTTTTCCTACACCAACAGCTTCTCAAGATGAATGTTGACCCTCTCAAGCCAAATCTCTCGATCAATGTTGATCTCTTGCTCAAGTGAAGTGAACTCCACCCTCCTTCTTTGGGCCGCTTGGCGATTTTTCTTTATGTTTTTGCCACCTCTATGAGGCCTCCTGGGTGCATGTACCTCTATGGGAGAGTCACTATTTCTCTCTTCTTCATGATCATATGACAGATCAAATGCCATCTCTACTAGTGGATGAACTGTCTTGGAGCTGCCTTGAACTGTCTTGATGCAAAATAGGTGATTTTATGGTGTGCCTTGACCTTTGCCACCAAGGGGAACAGTGATATGTGGGACTGTGGAGGGTGGAAACAATGAGGGATTTAGGGACTATTAGGGTAGGGTCTAGTTAAGGGAACAAGGAATTAGAGAGTAGATTGGGAGCTTTGGTATAGGACTAGGGTTTGGGAATAGTGGGATTAGGTATTAGGGTTTTTAGTTTTAGGGATAAGGGTATAGGTGAGTGTGAATGAAAGGGGAGAGGGAAAGTGATATGAGTGAAGTTTAGTGAGAGAAAAATGAAAATGGGGATACAATGGCAAAACTGCAATTTTGAAAACCCTAGGCAATTTTCTCAAAACAACTTTGCAAGGAACTAGGGTTTTGTTTTTAACCTATTGAAACACCATAAACACTGACAGAAACTCATAGATTGGAAATATGGAGGTGTCAACTTACTTTTGGAATGAAGAATTTGAAATTTGGAGGAGGATTTGAATGAATTTCAGGATTTTTAGCCCAATGCGTCGTGCCATCTCTATGCGTCGCACCAGTGTATTTTTTGCACTGTGGAGGGCAGCCCAATGCGCTGCGCGATCTCTATGCATAGCGTCTTATTGTAGGAGCCTTTTGGAGGCCTTCCTGGTGTCAAATTTTTGCGTGGGATAGCTCGTTCAAAATTTTTTTGATTCTACTTTCCAACCCAACTAGAATTTTGCAATTTGGAGTTAATTTTCCCTGTCAAAAATCAAATCTCCCAACACTGGTCAAAATGTGCCAAATGAGGCTGCCTCAAGGCAGAGTGCTGTTACAGTTAACTTTGGAAGGTGTTCCTCAACTCCAAATTGAGATCATGATATCTATTTGAAATCTCTTTGTGTCTAGTTATCATTTGACTCATCAAGAAAGTCATGTGGCCAACTGAGCTAGGAGAAAACTTGATTTTCCCAAGGTCACTTCTGAGGTGCATCAATTCTCCCAAGGCAACTGTAGTTTTGACATTTCTCTAAAACCATGACACCTGTGTAAAAAGTGAAGGAGGTTTGTCTTCCTTTGCCTATTTTGGACAAAATCCTCTCTCAGTTTTCCCAAATTCATATTTTCGTTCTCAGAACCATCATTGGGGTAAAACCTATCTCGATGTGTGGAATAGGGGATTTGTCGAAATGAAGTGAAATGAAGGGGATAAGGGGCTTCTAAATTCTTGAGAAAATTTTTGGAACTAGGGAGGGATGTTAGGAAGTAGGGGAAAGTGGAATTTCAAATATTGAGCGAGGGGAAAGGGTCCAAAAGGGCAAAACACAGGCCTAACCTAGAAAATAGGGTTTGTAGCAAGAAACTAGGGTTTATGCGAAAATGAGGAATTTGGGGGATCTCAGTGATGGAAAGTGTTTAATAAGGTATGTTAAGGATAGGGGAAGGTGTATGAACATTAGGATACAATTTTTTCTGATGATTTTACCATCTAGGAGAAATTAGCTTCAAAACCCTAGGAGAGGGAAATGAACCTTACCTAGGCACAACTGAAGCATGGACAAGGTGTAAAATGACCTAGTGGAACTTGACATGATGATGAAAACCCTCTAGATGATGGTACACTCATCTGAATGGTGACATGGACCGACATTTGGACAAATTTGAAAGGAGTAAAAGCAAACCCTAGACCTAATACCTAGTGACCAAATTTTGCTTGAAGACTCACTGAAATGATAAAATTTGACCTTGACACCTTAAAATCACTTCGTAAGAGCATTTTTGATCACTGGAGGAAGGCTGCAAAGACTGACACTAACATGTAGCACAGAATATCCTGCACACTTTATCTTTGAATATATCTTATTGATATTTGGGTGTCTAAATATCTTGATGAGCGACCGAGGATCACACAACACTATTGAAGCATTAACAGAGGAGTTTCAAGTACATCATGAGAAATGCATACCTTATCATCCTCAGGCGAATGTCACGGTTGAGGATTTCATCAAAATTTTGGAAAAAACCCTTAACTAAAGTATGAAACATGAACATGAATGATTGGGATGTGCACATACCAGGAATTTTATGGGCATACTAGACTACTTGCAAGAATTTAACAGGACAGACTCCATTTAGACTGGTGTATGGATAAGAAGTTGTAATGCCTATGGAATACATAGTACCCAGTCTTCGGATTGCGGTCGTTACAGATATGGCAGACAATGATATTATGGAGGATTGACTGGAATAACTCCTCTCGCTAGAAGAATATCACTTTTTTGCAAGATTTCACCAACAAGTACAGAAATATTAGGAAAAGGCATGGCACGATCGACATATTATGCAGAGAACTTTTAAGAATGGAGACTTGGTTATGTTGTATGATAGTAATTTTGAGAATTTCCCTAATAAGTCTAGGATGCATTAGCTAGGACCATATGTTAGCATGAATATCTTAGACGGTGGAGTAGTTCATCTAA
The DNA here is from genome assembly GCA_000404065.3 of Pinus taeda. NCBI lineage: Eukaryota > Viridiplantae > Streptophyta > Pinopsida > Pinales > Pinaceae > Pinus > Pinus taeda. The sequence goes on along the minus strand of APFE030270935.1, from coordinate 124,510 downwards.
TGAAGTTGAATGGAGAATTATTTGTTGGACGAGTAAATGGTAGTAGATTGAAAATATATGGGGATGATTTCGCCCCTGGGACTGCACAATGACTATATGGATGAAGGAAATTCTTAGTGCTACAGGAAGTTGGAAGGAAGCATGGGACTATAAAGTACTCTACCATATAAGGACTTTGTCGAAGAAGGATTGTTGCGCAGTATTCAGGAAGATGGTGCAGGTGGAGGAAGCTCTGATGAAGAAAGGGTAATTGCGTTGCAAGGAAAGGTCTGATGAAGTTCGTCAAGAATATGACAATTGGGGTTGCTACAGTTGATTTGATAGGGAACTTAGCATTAAAAGGAGCGAGGGGAACACATTTAAGGAGCGTATCTGGGAACATATGCTTCCAAATTCACATTTATCATGCGGATTTGGAGGAGATTGAGCAGATTGAATTTGAAAAAGGTTATCAATATGGCACCCCACTCCACATTCAAACACTTTTCTTGTTGACAATTCGAACTGTGATTTTTCAAATAAGTGTGAGCCGAGCATTTTGCTACATGTCTGGTTAGAATTGGGACGTAATTGAGCAAGATTTTCTTAGATGAGGGCTAGGATCCATTATGACTGCTACACCATCAACACATGCCACTTCACCAAGATCGTCGAGGACAAAGCCTACTACCGCAACAAAAACATCCAAGAACCAAAAGAAGCCACAAAAACCTCCAATTAGGCAATCATCAAGGAAAATCCCCAAGGAACAACGGACTAAGGAGAGAATGGATAAGTTGAAGCAACGGATGGAGCCTTAAGATTTGGATGAGGAAGAAGTGGTCGGAAGAATAGAGCATATCATTGTAGATGAGGTGGAACTGATCCCCATGTTTCTACCCTATATGCCACCACAGAAGCCAACCTAAAAGGTGAACAGGGACCTAGATGCTATAAAAGTTAAGGTCTTTACACCCTTGTTACCAAAGGAGGTTCTAATTGAGGGAGACTTGTTGGAAAGGGCGCCACAATTGTCCATGGAGGACTGGGATTTTAACGATCGAAGAAAGTCTCCCCAATTCAAGCCCAGAAAGTATCTAAAATCCATTTACTATGAGGAAGATGGAGTAACAAGAGTCGAACCAATGTCATGGGTAGCAAGAATTCAATGAGTTGATTTGTTGAATATTTTCTTTGTTCCACACTTGGGCATAGTAACATAAATACAATTTGTGTGTGCCAGCTGTTGACTTTAATGCATGATGGGTATCTATGTCTCGGGATGAAGATCCCCATTGATGATATGTTAATTATAAGGATCACTATGATTCTTTACCAAGGAGAGAACCCCACCAATGCATTTGTCGAGAAGTCTCAGCAGAAAATGCTAGTTGATCAGATGAAGAACAACTTCGGTTTGATAAAGAAATACTGGGGATATGCCATTATCTCTATTAGCGATCTAGTTGTGCATTTTACCACACACATTTTAGCTGGTAAGTTAATGAGAAAGTGTCGGGTGAACGAAGTGCCCGCCCTAGTTGTATCTTTGGCTTCGCAGTGCAGCAAGGGGTTCCATTTGAATTAGGTAGGGTATTTATGTTAGGAATTGTTGGATGACTATCGAGAAGCACAAGAAGACGGAAATCAATTCCACTATGCATGGTTATTTCTCTTAATTACACTGAAAACATGGAGAACGTTGGAAGAGTCACATTTCCCCACTGTAGACCCTGATGTTTGCGAGGTTGTGTAGTATGCCTCATTGTGGGCATCTAAGGAACTGACCTGGGTTTCAGAGAAAAACTGTTCTAGGTCTTATTGAAGATGGATCTGTGCACAGTGATCAGCTAGAAGTCGAAGCTATCACTAGTTTTGTTTCAAAGTATATTTTCACCATGTCTATATTCACGCAAATAAATATTTGGAAGGATATGGTATGAGTTGTTATACTTAGTTACTAAGGAGGAGATCTTACTAATAATAAGAAAGTGGTATAGTAATTGGCTCACCCCAATTGAAGAAGAGGCAAAGCAGGCAGGCACAAGTAAGACAAAGAAAGCCACTGAAGGTGCGCAACCTAAAAAGCTAGTAGAAAATAAGGATAAAAAGAAGGTGCCTCAAAAAGTCACAATGGACCTTGAGAAAAACAATGCACAGGAAACATAGCGTGAAGTTGAACAGGAGGAACAAGCCACCGATGAGGGTGATCAGGGGGGTGAATACCCTTTTGTGCACACTAAGGACTTCGATTCCCCATTTATAGTGATAAGGTGGAAGAAGCAAAGTGCTGGAGGGGTGTGGAAGAAGCAAAAGTCAGACAAATCTGCAAGCACAGAGCTGATAGCCCTCACTGAGAGGAACTTTGATGAAATTGGAGACGCCGTCAGAGTTGTGACGACAAATATTTGGGGAAACATTGAAGATCATTACAAGGTAGTATTGATAGAGATCCAACAGTGCCTCAAAGTGTTGCAGGTTCAAGCTAGAGTGTCCTAAGCGAGCGTGGTTTAGGCGAGAGTGAGTCAAGTGAGCACAATACCTTTAACTTTAGTCAGTGCGCAAATAGTACTCAGAACAAAGCTTTGAGATGTGCACTTAACAGATGGATCCCTACATTTCGAGACTATTGAAGAGCGGGAGAACACACAAAACTTAAAGAATCTGAGTCTCAATATTGCAGCGCTCCCCCTTCAAACATAGCATGAATTACATCAAGGTGTTACAGATGAACTCAAGGTGTAGGAGAAGCATGCTTTGTTCGTCATAAAATAAGTGAAAATCAACAACCAACATATGTTCAACGAGAAGAATAAAGCAATACAAGATCACGACAAGGCAACTGCGTGTAGACAACAACTGGAAGAGGCTATTGCTAAAGCTTGCAGTAAGCTTCTAGAGTTCCAGATCTAGATAGAGGAAACCTTGGAACAAAAGCTTCAGAAGATTGCAATAGCGGTCAAGGAATTGAAGGCAGAGGTAGAAAAAGTCAAATTTGAGCTGCAAATGCAAATTACAAAACTCCAAATGAAGTTATAGCCTACCACGCCACCTGAAGTTTGAGAATAGTGCGAAGCTTCAATAAAAAATAACATGGAAAAATAGCCACTGCAATCAAGGACGGTGGTCATATTTTTGAGGATACAATGGATATATGGGCCTCGCTACAGAAGGACCCATCTGTGCATAAGATTGAGGCATAAATACGAGACAAACAACTGCAGTTTGATGAGATCAAAGTAATGACACAGACCTTAGCACCTGTGCAATGGTTTTCCCATCTTCAAGAGGGAACACTTCTGCAAGGACAAATTAATGAGCTATGGTAGAAGGCACATATAATCTCCACAAGAACACAACCTTGGGATACTGAGGTCAGTCATCTCTCACAGACAATGGATAACAAGATGAAGAGCATGAATCAGACACAAAGAACAATCAGTCTAGCGACAGAAGGGTCGACGACAAAGAAGCTCATAGAGGAAGTTCGACAGGCTACAGCGTAATGCATACAGACACTTCATCCATTGAAGTTTGCATACAATGGCCTCAAAGCAAGCATTTAGGATGTATCAGCTGATTGACTCAAGGACGAGTCACATATCTTTGTTAGGGGCCTGTTGGGTAGGGGTCATCTACATCCAAGTTTTGTCTAAGACATGTAAAGTCTTTGCATTTTGAGGGGCGGAGCACAATTCGCGTAGAGTTCCAGGAGTCAAAGGGGCTTTAGGGTGCATCAAAGCCCCTTATTTTGTAAAGGGATGGGATAAATTCAACTATTTTGAGTCTTCCTATGGTTTGCAGACCATCATATTGTAAGGGTAAAATATATATAAAGGGATGTCTTAGTAAGTCAAAAGAAATTCATGTTATGAAACGATTTTGATTCTGTAATTATGATATATATTTCTGTATTTGGGAGAAGGGGAAGGCTCCTGCAGCTGTGTGCATGGATACCTTGGTAAGCTTGCAGCTATGTGAGAAAGCCTATGTATTTGCGTGCACATGCCCCTGCAGCTGCGTGCGTAGGGTCAGAAAGATTGTATATGTGAAGATTTGAAATAATAAAGAAGAATTTGGAACAGATCTTTTTATATGTCCGCATAGTTTCTGTATTTTTGGATAATTAGGGTTCATTTTTGTCTAATTATTTTATAATTGCATCGTGAAAGTTCAAATACTATTTTATATGATGAATAATGCATTTTAGACTAGTTAGGCATAGCTCGCAAGTCTATTAAGTAGGAAAATGCTCTACGACTGTAACAATAAGGTTAATGGTTCACGAAGGTCAGATTAAGCTCTAAACTGGAAGAAACCCTACAACCACACTGCATAGCCCCTCTAGATGCAGAAACTTGGTTCTAACATCCCCCAATATTTCCTCGGGTGAGACTACGGTCTGTGCTAAGAAGATCGTTGTTGAAAGGATTGGTAATATAGGTTTTTGTTGGTTAGCACAACAACTCTAACCTTGGGTCTAAGCCCCTGAAGCCAATAAGGAAATCTGAGAATTAGAATATTCTTTTAGAGAAATATATCCATTCTTATTTTGAGACTAGGTTGAAGTCCATACCAGAGGCCAGGATAATGTTAAACTTAAGTGGGGGAGGATGTGATATCCCTTGACTTAAATTTTATTTGTAAATATTCTATATGTCAAGTGTGTTGATGTTATGACTTTAAGACTTGAATGGAACTAGTTATTAGTATTTAGTTACTAATACTTACTTTATATAAATATGTTTTATATTGTCATTAATAAAAATACGGAAAATAATTTTGAGGTTGTAAATGGCTATAGAGAAATTATGGACTGCAATCTAGTGGTGGGATTTAATTACCGTTGATGATGTAAGACCTAGGCATTTGATCCGAGGATTAGATTATTAATCATGGAATAATAAATTGATCAATAAATTCCCTAAAATGGATAGGACATTGCCTTAGGAAGTTGAGGAGAGTGGAGGTTATTAATGAGAAAATAATTACCTACCACCTCCTAAGTCACCTTAAGTAAGTGGAATCAATGGAAACACACCATACAAACCTTCCACATTAGCAACAAGACTCCCATGAACCACCCCAAACTCCTAGGTAACCATCCCTTGGGTCCCACTGGTTTTTTAAACCATTACACTTCCGGGATCTCCCTTAATATGGGCATGCATGTGTCTGGAGAGCTTTCGATGCTCCCATAGCATGGTATGCTAGCGTCTAGGAAATTTTCTACCCAGTGTTGTGCTTGCATCCCAGGGATTTGAGCCAATTTTTCAAGCCCAGGTCATTTCCTAGAATTAAATGACAGCTTCAGAACAAAAACATAATAATGGAATGATGATACAAATGCAATTACTTAAACAAGGACTTGATTAGACCCCTACTAGCCATGACAAGCATTTTGTCAAACATATCACAAATATGTAATATACATGTTTAAACAACAGATATGAGCATAGGGGTCTCATACTTATCTGAGAATCGTTAAGAAGTGTTGATGCCCCAACACATTAGCTTCCATTGCATCCACTATGCCATAGATACATTGTTCATTCAGTTACAAATAAACGATTAATTAGATCCATACATAGCTACTATCATAATACATGTTCATAACCAACATAATAAAAATAGAAATACAAAGCAAGAAACAACCATATAATACACATATAAACCAGTATAATACTCATGAAATAACAAGGAGAAATAACCTCATATTAATGATGCAAATTCCAACTAGTTGTGGGACTTCCACAAACCACCCGACCATAGAAATGGCTGAGCCAAAACTCTCTTCAAATAGTCACACCCATGCCATATTCCAAGCATGAATGTGGGATCTCATAAAACACATCAATCAATCCATCCCGGGCTTCTGGAGGCCAAACCACCTCCATCCATCAAACAATGATTCCATCTCACAGTCGGAAATCACAAAGCCATTTCCCAGTTGGTCTCTACCCAAGCCTTCTAGGGCTCTTGAGTGTTTTTTCCAACCAAGGCTTCCAGGAATAGTAACTCAACCCATAAATTAGACAGGGCTCCATATCGTTTGCCCAACCAAGGCTCCAGGACTAGTAACTCAACCCACCAAGGGCTCCAGAGCATTAGTCCAAGAAAGGCTCTAGGACTAGTAACTCAACCCAAGTTGTTATAGGGCTCCAAAGCATTTGTCCAATCAAGGTTCTAGGAATAGTAACTCAACCCAAGCTAAAGGAAACATGAGAACCAACTAGAAAATAAATAAATAAACCCACAACACCATGACTATCCAGGAAATGGAAAGGCTAGGTAAATCCAATGTCAATCCAGGCAATACTCCATGCCAGTCATAGATCATGACTAATAAACCACATGCATATGCCATGCATGCCAAAACTAGTGAGGAAAACATACATCCAACACCATACCTACAAGAGAAACTTGATGTAGACATCGATCTTGATGCCCTCTTGCGCTTTCCTTCTCTTCCTTTGCCTTCTTGATAAAAAACTCCAAGCATGCCACACTCTCCAAGAGTGCTTCAAGAAAACTCTAAGTTTCCAAGGATATGAGAGAGAGAGAGAATGGAGAGAGAGCTCCAAAACTGAACTAACAAAATTTTGTGAACTAATCCTTAGAAGCCTTTTTATTAAATAGGCCTCTATTTTTTTCATTTTTCATTATTTTCCTTCATTTTCCTCCTCATGTGCAACCTATGACTTTTCACCTCCCTTTTCTCCTAATTTCCATTATTTTCATAAATAAATGTGCAAAAATGGCATTTTTCCTTTCCAAAGACTTTGCCAATTTCCTTAGCCATTAATGAATCACAGGTAATCCCCATCACTATGTTTTTTCCCAACATTCAACTTGGAATAAGCGTCCCATCAACCGTGGTTATTATTTTTCCTTTATATAATTTTACTACATGGAGTTTTCACGAGGGATATTATAAAACCCTCCCCCTGGGGGAAACACTATCCTCGGTGTTCAACAACACCTACAACCAGCAAGGCAATTGTAAGCAAAACATATTTCCCATGGAGATTTATAACTTAGCTCGTTGCAGTATTTACAATGATCATCCTGCTGAGAACAAAACCAACATGACAACATAAGAAGTATAACATCATAAGGACATGACACCCATACCACTTATTGGAAATTTATAACACATTTCATGGAAGTATTTGCATCCATGTACAGATGTACATAGACCAAACATCACCAAAACATATACCAAATACATATACCAAAACATCCACTCAACCAACAAACAAGGGAGGATACATAGCCCACATCTGATCCGCCATGTCCCATGTAGATTCATCGGGACAAAAGTGTTTCCATTGCACTTTAACCTGCTCGATTTCTTATTTTCATAGCATGAACATGTTTCTCTGCAATATACACTATGATTTCGGCTAGAATTGTCCTTCTGGATCCACCTGCAATACAGACCAGTCAATCAAATGATCAAATAATTTAACATGCTTCTTAAGAAATGACACATGGAAAACATCATGGACTTTCATTTTCGGAGGCAGTGCAATTCGATAAGCTATAGGCCCAATTCTCTTAATAATCCTAAAAGGTTTGAAAAATTGTGGTGCTATATTAGCACATGATCCAATCTAAAAATAGCTCTTATTCGATTTGATGCGCAAGTACACCTGCTCCCCAACCTGGAACTTATTGAACAACCTATTATGATCTGCATAGCTCTTCCGCCTATCCTGTGTTGCTTTTAAATTCTTCTTGATTACCTGCATTTCCCGCTCCATGTCCACCAACATGTCTGGTGCAATCAACATCTTGTTAATTGGATCACTCCAATTGATGAAAGTGTTACAACTCCATCCCTACAATGCCTCAAATGGACTCATCCTCAGTGACTCCTAGTATCCATTATTATAAGTAAACTCTACCAGTGGAAGGTACTCTTCCCACTTCCACTGTTGATGCATCACGTACATCCTCAACATGTCCTCTAATGTATTGTTGATCCTCTATGTTTGTACATCTATATGTGGATGATAAGCTATACTAAAGGCCAAATTTGTGTCCAAACTTGAAAACAACTCCTTCCAAAACTTGTAAGTGAAATTCACATCCCCATCTGACATAATCTTCTTTGGAACACCACGCAACCTAATGGAATCTCTAATTAATACTTTCACTACATCACTAGCTAAGAATGTAGACTTCACTAGAATGAAGTGTGCAAGCTTCATCAACCTATCCACCACGACCATGATGGAATCATTTTGTCTCACTATCCTCAGAAAACCGGTGACGAAGTCCATGGAAATGACCTCCCATTCCATTCCAGAATAATAATTGGTTGTAGCAATCCACCTAGATTCGTACACTATTCCTTCACCCGCTGACAATCGAAGCACCTAGACACAAACTCTGTTACGTATCTCTTCAACTTCAACCAATAGTAAAACTTCTTCATTGCAGTCAATGTCTTCCGATAACTTGAGTGATCTAAATATGGCTTCACATGAAACTCCCTCAAGATAACCTTCTTGAGCTCACTGTTGTCTGACACATATATCTTGTCCCTAAATCTAAACAATCCATATACCATGAGTCGATAGTCCACATCCTGTGCACCTACATCCATACCTATACATGTACATGTACATCTACCTATACCACTACTTATACCACTATATGCACCTATACTATGTTGCAACTTCTGCACAATCTCATTATACTTGACATCCTTCTTGCAAGATCCTATCTAGTAAGGATGTCCCATAGGAGCTCATAGCTGCTATGTGGTTTACCTGTATCCACCTGCTAAGAGCATCTTCAACCCTATTCTCTTTACCTTTGATATACCTCATTTCAAAGCCAAACTCACTGAACATGGCCAACCACCGGGCTTGCCTGCCATTTAGATTTGGTTGGTCAAATAGATACCGCAAACCCAATGTGATCACTCATCAATACAAACTTCCTACCAAGAAGATAGTGCATCCACATCTTCAATGCATGTATAATTTCTGCCAACTCAAGATCATGTATTGGGTAGTTCTACACATTCTCATTTAGTATATGTGACACATAGCATACCACATGTCCATCCTACATAAGGATTCCACCAAGTCCTCTCTTGCAAGCATATGTACATGCTACAAACTCTTTTTCCAAATCTGCAATCTTTAGCACTGGTGCATGTGTCAAAAATTGCTTAAGCTGCTCAAAAATGGTCGCACACTCCTTTGTCCATTCAAACTTATTACCTTTCCTCTGCAATGATGTGATAGGATAAGCAATCTGCGAGAAGTTCCTGATGCGCCTCCTGTAATAACCTGCTAACCCCATGAAAGATCTCACCTCATCTACATTCCTGGGAGTTGTCCTCTCCATGATAGCTCTTACCTTTTCTGGATCCACTACTATTCCATCCTTGGAAACAACAAGCCCCAAGTAATGTACCTCAGTCTGAAATAAACTCCACTTGTTGAGCTTAATATACAACTGATGCTCTCTCAACAATCTCAACACTTCTGCTAAATGATTGGCATGCTCTTCCTCATTTTTAGAATATACCAATATATCATCAATGAACACAATAAAAAACTTGTCCAAGTATGGACACAACACATTATTCATCAAGCACATAAAGGTATATGGAGCATTAGTTAAACCAAATGGAACTACAACAAACTCATAATGCCCATACATGGTCTAGAAAGTTATCTTGTAAATGTCCTCTTCTTTAATGTGTACCTAATGATATCTAAATCTCATATCAATCTTCGAGAACACTAATTCTCCCTTCAACTGATCAAACAAGTCATCAATCCTCAACAACGGATAATTGTTCTTGATGGTCACTTTGTTTAATTTCTTGTAGTCAATGCATAATCTGAGAGTACCATCTTTATTCTTCACAAAGAATATCGGTGTGCCCCATGATGATACATTTGGCCTAATGTATCCCTTGTCAATCATTTCCTTCAATTGTAGCTTCAACTCTACCAACTTAGGTGTACTCATCATGTAAGGTGCCTTTGATGTCGAAGCCACCCCTGGCACCAACTCAATTGAAAATTCTACTTCCCTATGAGGTGGAAACTCTAAACCTCCTCAAGAAATACATCCTGAAACTATTGTAGAACTGGGTACCTTCTCAAAGCGTCTGCATCCTCAACTTCCTTACCTTTGTGAATAGAAATATGCACTGCAAATAACACACATCATTTCCTATGACTACGCTTTTCCTACATAGCGATCACCATTCTAACTGACATTTCTTTCTTCTTACCTCACAAAACTCTTGGTTCTCCATTGTCATCCAAGAAGTCAATAGCTTTGTCATAACAATCCACCTACGTTTTATGAAGGTACAACCAATTCATGCCCAACAACATAATGTATGATCCCAATAGTAATACATTCAAATGTGTTGTGATAGGAATACCATTCGAATCAAATGAACAAGCTCTTACCCAATGATGAAATTTCTTCTTTGTATTTGTAGCCAACTACACTAACCAAGATTTTGCATGCACTTCTTTATTCAAACCACACTTATCCACCAAGTAATGACTAACATAAGTATAATTAGATCCAACGTTAATAAAAATAGAAACAACTTGATCACAAATCTTACCATTCATATCAATGATAGATTCCTGATGGTCTACCTACCTATTATCCAGCGCTACATAGATCCTATGAACACTCTTTCCAACATCTCCCACTATCTTGCCTCCTGAGCTCTATAAATCTGCAATCTACCACCCTGGTACTATGGACAATATTTCTTGCGATGATCTCCTCCTCAAGTCCAACACTGCATAGGGTACTTATTCTGATGCTCAGTTCAAAATCCCTATTCTTTGTCAGATGCATTGAACTTCTTAGATGGTGTTGCATTCTCTTTATTACCTACATCCTGAGGTCTTGCTCACTTCTTCTCCCATTTTCCTTTTTCCATTGCATTACCCTTCCATTCTAGCTTAGTCTTAGATCTGTGCTTCAATTTCTCATAGCAATGATTTAGCTTCTAGATGGCCTCCTCTAATGATCTAGGCTCATTGAACTCAATCTTGTCTTTAAATGAAATCGGTAACCCATTAGTGAATATTTGAATATTGGCCTTCTCCTCCTTGAGGTAAGACACATACCTTAGTAGCTCCAAGAACCTGCTAGTGTACTCCTCATTTGTCATTGATCCCATGTTTAGCTCATATAATTCTTTTTCCCTATCATCAAAGTATCTCTCTGATGGATACTTTTTCTTGAATAGTCTCTCGAACTCATTCCAAGTTAAGTCCTCCTCATGAATACCTCTAACATTCTTAACATCTTCCCACTAAATATTCATTTTACCTTTGAGACTGAATGTAGCTATTATGGCTTTCATGTTCTCTTAGTAATCATGCAACCTGAAGAACTTCCTCATACCAAGAAACCATGCTTATGCATCTTGTGATTTCTTCGCCTCTCCTTCAAATATAGGTGGATTTCCTTTCTTAACATCATCCAGTAAATATCCCATATCACTCCTCCCATAAGGATGATAATGATGACAATTATCATGCATGTCAAAACCAGAACTATAATATTACCTATGTCCATTGCCTCTCATATCTGAAGTATCCAAAACACTGCCATCTCTCACCCTGTCATCTCTATCGGACCTGTGACTACTGTGAGACCTACTACCATATGCCCCATTAGTTTTTCCTCCTTCTCATGGCTGATCCGAAGTGGTTCCTGTCACTGTATTTCTCACAAAATTTGGAGTATCACTACATTTACCTCTTCTTGTTTCTCCTGTGCGTGTATGATTCCATCATTGTCTGCCTTACAACTCCTTGTTTCTTCCTTTAAGATTCTCAGTGTATCTTCCAAATCAGAAGAGTGCCCAACACCATGCTTCTCGTCTGACCATAGGAAGAGTCTTAGGAACTGTAGTCTACCATCTTTCTAGTCATCTTTGATATTCTTCCTACAAGGTATATCATGTCAGCTAAACCAAATCAAAACAAACCAATGTACCTTCGCATAATTTGGGGAGGATACCTCATCTGCAAGATCAACTAATCAACATAATACATGTATAACATATCCATGACAACATATAGAAATGTAATACATAAGCATATAACCATGTAACCAATCATTCTAGCTAGATTCAAGTCATCAATGCATGGCCACATCAACTACACATACCATGACCTCATCCATGAAAAATGTTAGATGATCCAAAATAAAATAGTATCATAAGTTATAAAGTTAGAATAAAATAATTATTAATTTAAGATACTAAATTATTAATTATTAATCTAGAATATTTAATTATTTAATGTAGACATTTAGAATTAGAATATTGTTGTAAGCCCACAGGGCTTTGGATTGACGGTGAATGGGTGTACTGTTAAGGCACTCCTTGTGATAGGTCATTGGTTCAAATCCCCATGGGTTCTTACCTACCAAAAAAAAAGAATTAGAATATTGTTGTAAAAATATATGACTCTACAAATGTGTCATATCTTAGGCTCTAATTTAGGGGAATTGTTAGTAAGTCATTTAAATATCTTTTATTTTAAATGGACACTTCTTATTTTATAAGTGATCCATAATTAGAGGTAGTTAGGACATTGAGCTTATAAATAGCTCATTGCAAGAGTGTTTTGTTGTTCAGGTGTAAACTCTTGCAAAATTCCAGATGTAATTTATTTTCTTATTAATAAAATTATGTTTCTGAGGACACTTCTGCATTATTGTGGTATCAGAGCTCCAGTAATGCTGCAGCGGATATGAGAAAGAGATTCCAACTCTACAAGCTCTCAAAAAATTCCATTGAGTTGACCAACAAATAATTGGTATGCAAATTGTCTAGTTTTTTAAGGGAAAGTAAATTTGAGTTTAATTTTAGATTTAAAAAAATTAGAAATTTTTTATTAGAAATTTTTTCTTGAAATTTACAACAACGAGGATCACGGCCAACGATTGTTACCACTATTTTTTTCTTCATATTCCAATGGACATATGTGTATTAAATTCCAATGGCTTTAAGAAAACAAGCTTATTTTTGAGTTTTGCGCATGAAACGTGCACACATTTTAGAGAAATATTTTTGAGAATGCAAGTTTATGTCAGATGTATGCACATAGTTTTTTTGTATAGAAAAGTAGGCTTTAATTGTTGTATAGGTAGAAACCTGCATACCAATTTAGAGACTGCAGGTTTTTTTTTAACTCCATGCCTGGTATGAATCTCATCCACCTTTGCCAGCCACAATCAGGCTCCCAAGAATAGTCAATGCCACAACACAGAGATCAACCATATCTTACAGAAGGTCAAGCTCCTTAAGGATTCAGTAGCGCGAGGGTTTGATTTCTAGTGAAACAAACGAATCTGACAGATCGGCTCTGGCCTCTACTAATAATTCCCATCCCTCTTCTGATGCTAGTTCACCTGAGTTTATGGTAAAGCTACACGTGTATTCACTAAAACAGGTTTTGTTTCACAGAGGAAGCCCAGGATCGAAATCCACGAACTCTTCTAGTAGTGTATATTTCCATAAAGATCATCATGCCTGCAGGAGGGAAATTACCAGTGCTGGTGCCCCTGAGGAGACCACTGCCTAAAAATTATTGTTCCTTTACCACGCTCCATGGGATCTGCCATTCAGTGGATGTGCCGGAGGGGAACAACACGGAAAATACCTACTCGTTATTGAATCTCTACTATCCTCCAAAGTTGATGCGCTCAAATTCCTTGCCTCTACAATGGAAAGAAAATGTGGGCATTGTTATCAACATTCAAAGGGAATGATGCCAGTGAACCTGCACAGATATTTTAATCAAATTCCAAATTGCAATTTCTGGCTAGCGTGCCATCAAAACTTGATTTTCCTTTTTACCTTGTATGTCGAGATTTCCAGGTTTGAATGGTTTGTGTCCGATTATGATTGAAACCTGTAGATTTCTCAAAACCAAGAGTTTCCATCATGCACTCGATTCCGTCAGAAAGTCTTGTTATTTTTCTTGATATCCTTCTGCCAGTAAGTTTATGTACTCCAATGAACAATGTTAATTGCAAGAGAAATCTCTACCCTCATGTGTATTTTTATATAACAAAGGGTTTTGCTAAGATACATCTAGGTTTGGTTTCCTGGTAGTATTTTTTTGAAAGAATTGTGATAGGAATGGTGTGGATTTTGTAATATTTTTGGAGTAATAAGGAAACTTAATGGAGAGAAAAGTATTTTTTTGTAATGGGGCGACAAAGTTTTTTTTGTAATGGAGAAATAAGGTGAGTTGGGTAATTTCTCAAATAAGTGATTTTTATTTAAATTTGGGTTCATCACATTGTGACTCAAAGTAATTTTACTTTTGGGGGGGTAACATTTTTTTCACCAGGATTTGCAAGAGCATTATAAAAGTCATATTTTGAAAGTTACCTTGTAAATATTTCAGAAATTGACTAGAGCCAAGTGCAAAGCTCAGTCATTTTTTTCTCCTATTTCAACGACTATACGAGGGTCAAGGCCAAGCCTCGATAGATCATTTTTTGCGTAGTGTGTTGCATGTTGTGTTGCCCATCTTGATATTTTTTCTGAGCCTAATTCTTGATGTGAAGCTTCAACACTACAATGTCAAAGTTGATTAATTTTTTTTCTGATTCCGACAAACTTGAAGGCACAAAATCTTACAAAACATGGCAACGCCTCATCGAAAGCACTCTCATTATAATGAACTTTCGCATGATATATGTGAATGTGATATTAAGCCAAATAAACCCACATATGCAGCTGCACTAGAAAAATGGGGAGTTAAGAATGCCAAAGCATTAGCTCTCATTAAATCTTCTGTTAATGATGAAATGTATGTCCATATAGAAAATGCTATAGATGCATGGTCTACTTTGCGAATTTTTAAAGACTTCTTTGATACTCAGCCTGAATCAAAGAAAGTTGATCTACAATAAAATTGTTGCAACAAAAATTGATTGAAGGAGGTGATGTCCTTGAATACATCTCTAGACTTAAGAATATTAAACAGGAAATCAATAATGTTGGTTTTCAAGCAGTAGATGATAGTTTTATGGTCACAATTTTAATTGTTGGACTTCCTTCTTCCTACGCACATTTTTTGGAAACTCTACAATTAACTGGAAAGTTAGAGAAGCTAAATTTTGATGAGCTATACGAAATGCTAACCCAACATGATAAAACCATTGGGAAGAAAAAGAAAGTTGGTGAAGATCTCTTTTTCACAGAGGCCAGCACTAGTAAATCATCAACTGACAGTTCTAGAAGAAGAGGCAGAGGTAATTTCAATCAAAATCAAGTAGCACATAATGTACAAAGTCGTGGTCGAAGCCAAAGCAGAGGAAACAACTTTAATAGTGGCAACAGTTCAGGAAGGAGTATTTTTCAAGGCAGAGGAAACAATCAAGGAAGAGGAAATAATAATCAAGGTAGAGGACAACCTAAAAAACAGAATTCAAAGCAGACGCAGAGGATAGTCTCTAGGAAGAGGAAGAGACTTAAGTCAAGTTGTGTGTAGAAGATGTAACAAAGTTGGACATTATGCTAAATATTTTCTAACTTCTATTGATAAAATCCCCAAGTTTCATCAACACTCAGCACAATTTACAAATGATCAAGATGATGATTCAGAAAATGTCTTTACTTCTTCGACGACATTACAACTTTCCTCCTATCTTAAAAGTGATTATGAAGATGCTTGGATCTTGGATTCAAGAGCAACTCAACACATGACTTGTCGACATGACTTCTTTTGGAATTTTCAAGATTGCCAACTTAGTTCCATATTTCTTGCAGATGATACAAAACATACTCCTTATGGAAAAGGTGCAGTTAAAGTTTCTCTCCCTAGCATTGGAGAAAAAATTATTTCAAATGTATGGTATGTACCAACCTTTAAGAAAAAAATTGTTATCTTTAGTCACGATTCGACAAGCAAGACATCAAGTAATTATGGAAGATGGCTTAGTTAATATTAATTCAGTCAAACAAAGCTTGCAAACTGTGATGATAGGTTATGAAGATGGAAAATTGTTAAGGATGAAAGGGACAATTATTCCAAGGCATTCTGACTTTGTAGGAGCAATGACTACAAGAATTTCACCTATAAGATTGTGGCATGTAAGATATGGAAATTTAAATTTTGATAGTCTTTCTCAATTTCAAAAACAAGGGATGGTTAAGGAACTTCCAAATTTCAAAAAGGAAAATGCAAAATGTGAAGCATTCATTTATGGAAAACAAAGTTGAGAAAGTTTTCCAACAAGTTCATGGCGTGCAAACAAGTTGCTACAACTAGTTCATAGTGATGTTTGTGGACCACTACAAACTTCATTCGGTGGTTCAAATATTTCTTACTATTCATTTATGATTTCAGTAGAATGACTTGGGTTTATTTCTTGAAGCAAAAATCAGAAGCATTTGAAAATTTTAAAATTTTTCACCAACTTGTTGAAAATGAAGTCAAAGAAAAGATAGGCACTCTCGGGACAGATATTGGGGGAGAATTCACTTCAAATGAATTTAAATCTTATTGCAGTGATAATGGCATAAGAATACATCTTAAAAATGTTACACTCCACAACAAAATGGAGTAGTAGAAAGAATGAATCGCACCTTGTTAGGAATGGCGAGATCTATGTTAACTTTCAAAAAGTTAAGTCCAACATATTTGGCAGAAGCAATTCATACAGTTGTCTACTTAAGAAACAGATCTCCAACTGCTTCTTTAGACGGAATCACACCTTATGAAGCTTGGTTTGGTTTCAAACCTCGAGTTAAACATCTTAGAGTTTTTGGATCAGTATGTTATGCCTTAGTTTTGAAAGAAAAAAGAACTAATCTTGACTCAAGAAGTTTGAAATGCACAATGATTGGATATTTTGATGAGAAGAAAGGGTACCATATTTTGACCAATGGAAAATTTATTGTGAGCAGGGATGTAATTTTTGATGAAACAGAGAGTAAGAGAGCTAAAGAAATCAAAAGTCTTCTTCAAAAGTTAGAAACTAAGCAATCAAAGAAAAGGAAATATGCAAAGCCAGTCAACTTCACCAAATTGGTATGAACTTGACTTTCCTTCATCTGAAGATGATTCATCCAGTCCATCTACTTCAACAACACCATTTGGATCTTCTAGCAGTTCATTCTCATCTCCAAGCAATAGTAGTTATTCAAACAATGATTCTCCACCTCCAGAATCTTCAACTGATCGACGAACATCAATTTACATTAATCCTCTTTAAAATGATGGTGACTTTTCAGAATCTAAAACAAGTGAGCATCAACTACCAAAATGGGCAATTCAACTTTTGAAAGAAGTAAGGCCTGATGAGCAGAATAAAATAGGAACAAGGAAGTCACACAGCAGTGAAGGAAATCGTTCCTTGCTAGCATATGATTTTACTGAACCTTCCACATACAAAGAAGCAGTAAAACATAAAGAATGGCAATAGGCTATGATTGAAGAATATCGAGCAGTAATTGATAGCAACACTTCGAAACTTGTTGATTGTCCTCAAAATGTTAAACCCATAGGATTCAAATGGATTTACAGAATTAAATACAACCAAAATGGAGAACTTGTAAAGTATAAACCAAGACTTGTGGCTAAAGTTTTTGCACAATAGGAAGGCATTGATTATGAGGAAACTTTTTCTCCTACAACTAAATGGAGCACCATCCGATTAACACTTGCATTGGTCGCTCAGAAAGGATGGAAAGTTCATCAAATGTATGTAAAAAGTGTTGTTCTCAATGGGGATTTACAGGAAGTAGTATATATGACACAACCACCAGGTTTTGAAATTGAAGGGCAGGAACATAAAGTCTGCAAATTGATCAAGGCTTTATATGGGTTAAAACAAGCTCCCCAATCTTGGTATGCAAAAATGGATGAATACCTTAGGAAAGTTAGTTTTCAACGAAGTGAATCTGATGATACTTTGTATGTGCAACAACATAGTAAATATCTGGTGATTCTTGTTATGTATGTAGATGATTTGATCATTACTAGAAACAATGATGATCATATTGCATAGGTGAAAATGGACTTACATGCAGGTTTTAAGATGACAAATTTGGGATTACTTCACTACTATCTTGGAGTTGAATTCTTCCAACTTCCACATCATATTTTCATTTCCTAGAGTAAGTATGCAGTAGAGGTTATTCAGTGATTAGGAATATAGGATTGCAAGCCTGTTCTTACCCCCATGGAGCAAAACTTGAAACTTTCAAAATTTGAAGGGGGGAATGGTGGATAGCACTCCTTATAGACAGTTGATTGGCAGCTTGATTTATTTGACAAACACTCACCCTGATCTATCTTATGTAGTCAGTATTCTTTCATGTTTTATGCAGGAACCATGAGACAACCACTGGAATGCAGCCAAAATATTTCTTCGATATATCCAAGGAACAAAATATTCTGGTCTTCTTTACACAAAGACTGAAAACTTTGTACTTGGTGGATTTTCAGATGCCAACTTTTTTGGAAGTATTGATGATCGAGCATCAACATCAAGTTACTTAATGAGAATGGGATCAACAACAGTGTCTTGGAGTTGTAAGAAACAAGCTATAGTGGCCACTTCTTCAGCAGAAGTAGAGTACATTTAAGCATGGGAAGCAGCATGTGAAATTGTTTGGTTGCACATAATTTTGGAGGACTTGGGAATTTCTCAGGCAGAAGCTACGTCATTATTTATTGACAGCCAGTCAGCCATTAAGCTTGCCAAGAACCTAGTTTTTCATTCAAGGACAAAGCATGTGGACACCAAGTATCATCATATTGGATCTCTCATTGCCAAGGATGTCCTCAAGCCAATTTATTGTACTTCAGAAGATCAAATCTCTGACATTTTCATGAAACCTCTTGGAAAAATAAAATTTACTAAGTTCAAAGATGAACTTGGTATCCGTTGTAATGTATCTTTGGATCATAGGGGGGAATGTTAGATGATCCAAAATAAAATATTATCATAGGTTATAAAGTTAGAATAAAATAATTATTAATTTAAGATATTAAATTAATAATTATTAATCTAGAATATTTAATTATTTAATGTAGACATTTAGAATTAGAATATTGTTGTAAAAAGATATGACTCTACAAATGTGTCATATCTTAGGCTCTAATTTAGGAGAATTGTTAGTAAGTTGTTTAAATAACTTTTATTGTAAATGGACACTTGTTATTTTATAAGTGGTCCATAATTAGAGGTAGTTAGGACATTGAGCTTATAAATAGCTCATTGCAAGAGTGTTTTGTTGTTCAAGTGTAAACTCTCGCAAAATTCCAGATGTGATTGATTTTCTTATTAATAGAATTACATGTCTGAGGACACTTTTGCATTAAAAAAAGCCACCACATCATTGTACACTTGACCACATGTGAATATTAACGTGAAAAACAATGCATAATCAACCATACACTCATGACGACACACTCCACAACAACACCATCAACTTCCATGATGATATCACTACAACCATAATCCATACCATACAAATGCAACAAGCACATGGTCTTACAACACAATAAACACATACGCAACCAACATGAATGCATGACCAACAAACAACCCATCCAATCCAAAGGGTGAACCATGCTATGATACCACTCTGTAACACCCTCCTCCCACATCTACCCAAGTAACTGACCAACCGGGGTAAACATGTGACGAAAAGTTACTATGATATGATTCGACCTCCTAAGTCACCTTAAGGAAGTTGAATCAATGGAAACACACCATACAAATCCTCCACATCAGCAACAAGACTCCCATGAACCATCCCAATCTCTCAGATAACTAGACCCTGAGTCCCATTGAGTTTTTAAACCATTACACTCCTGGTTGCTCCCTTGATATGGGCATGCATGCGTCTAAAGGGCTTTGGATGCTCCCATTGCATGGTATGCTAGCGTCTAGGGAATTTTCTACCCAGTGTTGTGCCTGCGTCCTTGGGATTTGAGCCACTTTTACAAGCCGGAGCCTAGGTCACTGCACATAACTAAATGACACCTTAAGAAAAAAATGATAATAATGGAATGATGATATAAATGAAATTACTTGAACAAGGACTTGAGCAAACCCCTACTAGCCATGACATGAATTTTGTCAAACATATCACAAATATGTAATCTATAGGTTTAAAAAATAGATATGAGCATAGGGTTCTCATACTCATCTGAGAATCACAAAGAAGCATTGATTCCTCAAAACATTAGTGACCATTGCATCCATTATGCCATAGATACATTATTCATTCATTTACAAGTAAAAACATGATGGGATCCATACATAACCACTGTCATAATACATGTTCATAACCAACATAATAATAACATAAATACCAAGGAAAAAACAACCATAAATCCACATATAAACTAGTATAATACTCATGAAATAACAAGGATAAATAAACTCATATTAGTGATGCAAAGACCAACTAATTGTGGGACTTCCATGAACTACTCAACCATAGACATGGTTGAGCCAAAACTCTCTTCAGTCGGTCACCCCTATGCCATATTCCAAGCATGAATGTGGGATCTCATCAAACACATCAATCAATCCATCCAAGGCTTCCAGAGGCCAAACCACCTCCACCCATCAAACAATGGTTCTACCTCATAGTTGGAAATCACAATACCATCACCATATTGGTCTCTACCCAAGTCTTCTAGGACTCCAAAGCATTTGTTCCAACCGAGGCTTCAAGGACTAGTAACTCAACCCATAGTTTATACAAGGCTCCAAAGAGTTTTTCCAACCAAGGCTCTAGGACTAGTAACCCAACCCACCAAGGGTGGAATAGGCATGGTGAAAATTCCATGTAATAAAGGTTAAAAACAATAAAGATGGTTGATGGGACACTTATTTGGAGTTGAATGTTGGGCAAGACATCCTAGGGAGTGTTCATTTCATTTTTTATGGCTAAGGAAATTGGAAAATGCAATGGGTAAGGCTTTGGAAAGGAAAAATGGAATTTTTGGCACATTTATTTATGAGAATAATGGAGATTAGGAGAAAAGGAAGGTGAAAGGTCACAAGTTAAATATGAGGAGAAAAATGAAGGAAAATAATGGAAAATGAAGAAAATAGAGGCCTCATTCATAAAAAGGCTTCTGATGATTAGTTGGTAACATTTTTTTAGTTGAGTTTTGGAGATCTCTCATTATCTCTCTCTCTCTCTCTTACTCTTGGACACACAGGGTTTTCTTGGAGCAATTTTTACATTGGAGCAAGAAACACAAAGAAGGCAAGAGGAAGCAAAGATCAATCAAGGAAAGGTAGGATCAAGCAGCGACAACAAGCTTCGTTGCAGGTATCAACTTGCATGTGTATTTTCCTTGCTATATTTGGCATGCATCATATTGCATGTGGTTATTTTCTATTAGGGCATGGATTTTCCCAGGTGTAACCATGTTTTTCAGCCTAGTCTTGCCATTTTCAAATAACCATGGTGTGATGGGGTTCTCATGTTTTGGTTGAGCTAGATTTCTAGATGGATTTGAAGATGAGTGGGTTGAACCTCCAAATGATAGATCACGTGGACTAGTGGTCCTTGAACCAGAATATGGATCACGGTAAAGCCATTGGCCTAGTGACCCTTGAGCCAGACTGTGGGTGGTGGTAAAGCCAAGATTGTGTTGCCTTGGTGGGTCTAGGAATCCTTGTCGGTGAATGGAAGGATATATGATAAATACAAGAGATGGTTTTCTCTCCATTGGGCCTAGTAATCCCGAGTTTAGGATATGCGGTAAAGCCTGGAGAGTGGGTCTTCATTTAGTGCCTAGTGATCCAAGTTTGGATTGCAGTAAAGCCTGAGAGACTAGGAGACGATAAAATTCCTCACGGTGTAGGTGGAGAAATAAGGTGTTATGCATGCTTGTTTGGCCTAGTGATAAGGTGGAGATCAAGGTAAAGCATGTTGTGATGTATTTATTGTGTTGGCCTAGTGATCTGGGATGGATTACAGTAAAGCCTAGTTTTTATTGATGAGAGTGAGGTGGTTTAGCCTCGATATGCCCTAGTTCATTGTTTTGGTTTGAGTCCCACATTCATGCTTGGAATATGGCACAGGGGTGAATGGCTGAAGAGAGATTTGGCTCAACCATTCTATGGTCAGGTGGAACGTGGTAGTCCCATCTTTGATTGGTGTATTTCATTAATTAATGATAAATTCATTTTCTTAATTTTCATGTGTAAATGTAATAATGTATAGATTTCATGACTGATGTGTTTAAGATATTTTTGTCCCTGTTATGCTGGTTATATGTATGTTTTATGACAACAACTATGTTATCTCAGCATGTTTTTACTTGTATATGAATGGATGATGTGTCTATGACCTAATAAATCATAATGCAACAAATGACATGAGGGGAAAATGGTTCATAGTGATTCTCAGATAAGTATGAGATCCCTACACTTAATTCTCTTGTTTACACTTATAGGTTAGATGTTGATGATATGTTTGACGAAATTCCTATCATGGCTAGTAGGGGTTTGGTTAAGGTATTCTTCAAATTATTTATTTGGAATCATTGTTTCCTTGTACTTTTACTGATTTTAATCTATCACTCCATTCTGTGCAGTGACCTGCACTCTGGGCCTAAAAAAGTGGCTTAAATATCGGGGTCGCTGGCACAAAACTAGAAAATTTAGTCTTTGGTCATTGGTAGGCAATACTATGAGAGCGACTTTGGGTTTATGGTCGCTCCCTTTCCTATAACATGAGAGCGACTGAGGCTTAAGATGTCCATCACATTAGTGGGACCCAGGAACATGCAATTTGAGTGGCTAACATGTCTCCTAAGGATTCTAAATCTGATGTTGGATGAATGTGTGTGATGTTTCAGATGGTTCCACTTCCTTAAGGTCACAGAGGAGGTCAACTCCAATCATAGTGGCATCTCATCTCATGTTTACCCAATTGCTAGTTACTTGGGTAGATGTGGGAGGAGGGTGTTATAGAGTGGTATCATAGCATGGTTCATCACTTAGACTGGGTGGGAAGTGTGGGTTGGTCATGCATGCATGTCAGTTGCATGTGTGTCTCTTACACTTGCATTCCATGTGCTTGTTACATTTGTTGGATGATTGATTATGGTTGTAGTAATGTTTCCATGGAAAATTTCATACTGATTTTGTGGAATGCATTTCTCATGAATATGCGACTGGTTGTATATGGTTATATGTCACTTACATGTTTATTTTATGTCGCCTACTTAAATCCTTGTATGTTAGGTTACATTCTTGAATATCTTGATTCCATGTATCAATCTTGTAGGTTGATTAGAAGAATTGATCGCTTATGCTCAACTACTTGTGTTTATGCATAGGTGTAGTTGATTTGGCATTTCTTATGAATGTTGATGGTTGCATGTGGCAATGTGTACAATGGAGTAATGGTTGTTGTCATGCATGAAGTCATAGCATGCATTTTTATATGGCCTTGCATTGATGACTAGACCCTAACTAGATTGATGTTTATATGTTCATACATTTATTTGTGAATGTATACATGATGTTATGTTTATGTTATACATGTATCACGCTGATTTGGTGATCTTGCAAACAAGGTATCCTCTCGGAGTTATACTAAGGTACATTGATTTATTGTGATTTGGTTCATCTAAAATATTATCCATTGCAAGAAACAGATCAAATGTCTAGCAAGATGGTAGAGTATAAAGACTCTCCCTATGAATCAGATGAGCAACATGGTGTGGGGCACTCTTTTGATTTGGCAGACACATTGAGAAGTTTGAAGGAAGAGATAAGGAGTTGTAAGGCAAATAATGACTAGATCATATAGGCACAAGAGAAGTAAGCAGAGGTTAATGCTATACTTCTTTAGAGTTTTTCATAATTGCAATGACAAGGGCTGTTCCATATTATCCATGGACATGACGATAGAACTAATGGGTCATATGATAGTAGGTCTCGTGGTAGACACAGGTCGGATATATCTGACACAAGTAGATATGGCAGGTTGATGGACACTCTATATAAGAGGGGTGATGAGTACAGGTACTATTCTGTTCTGGTTTTGATAGACATCATGATTGTCATAGCTATCATCCTTATAGGAGGAATTATAGGGGATAATTCTTGAATGAATTCAAGAAAGAAAAACCACCTAATTCTGATGGAGATGTGAAGAAGTTGGAAGAGGTAGAGGCTTGGATACCTGGGATGAACAAATTATTTGAGTTGCATGAGTACACGGATAACATGAAGGCTAGAGTAGCTATCTTCATTTTGAAAGGTACAACAAACATCTAGTGGGAAGATGTTAAGTGGGTTTGAGACATTAGGACAGATGACTTGAGTTGGTGGGAGTTCAAGAGGATTTCTAGGAATAAGTACTTGTTAGAGAGGTACTACAACAGTAAGGCCAAGGAATTCTATGAGCTAAATATGGGATCAATGACAAAAAAAGAGTACACGACCAGGTTTCTGGAGCTATTGAGGTATGTACTGTATATTACTGATGATAATGATAAAGTTTAATGATTTTTCAATGGTTTTCCATTAGCATTTAGAGATCGAATTGAGTATGATGAGTCTTGGTCACTTGAGGAAGCTATTGGGAAATTTAAGCATTGATATGACCAGTCAAAACGTAAGAATGAATCTCAACATGGATGGAAGGGAAAAGACAAAAGTAAAGGTAAATGGAAGCCGAAGAGGACAAGGCCACAACATGCAGATGAAAAAGAGAATGTGGCACTACAAAATAGGCTTAATGTAACTAGAAAAGTACATGAGTTACAAAAACAACATAAAGGTGTGGGTATTGGTTAGTTTGAGTGTTGGACATGTGGCAATGAACACCTTAAGAGATATTTTCCACATAATCAAGGTAGTAGGCTTCAAATATACAGTGCACAAGAGGTGCAGACTGTTGAGGATGTTGGGCAGAGCATTCCTTGTATCCATGTGGCAATGGATAAATAGAGAGGCAGAGAATTAAACATCTATCATTGAGATGGACTATTGATGAGCACCAGTATTTCAACAAGCAACTCCTGGGGCTACCAACTTTACTTTATCAACCCAGGGTTCATACAAACTTGGAGGTGATAGTGTTGTATACACAAGTAAAAGTGATGGTTTTGCCTTTTGTCATTGTGCGGTTGGCGAGACACCACTAGGGTTTTCAAGCCAGACTTCTATGGATTTAGAATAAGCTTGATTATTGTTGAAAGAAAGAGAAATCTGCTCTAGGAGAAATCTTGTCTACTGCAATAAGGAAAAGGAATGAAATCCAATGCTAAAAACACACCATTTCCTAACTAACTGTTGAGAAAATATACTTTACAATAATTCCAAGCTAACGTGTATGAAATGCTACTGTCCTAAGCATGGAAGTTCAAAACATCAAACATCACTATTGTGCATGTAAAGGACTCAAATAAATCTGTTTTTTTCTTTTTATTCTTTTTTTGGAAAAACAAGTGAGAAAGTTAATCTCTTTTGGTGGTGTGGCAGGTGGCTTAGGGATGCTCGTGGATGTTTGGAAGGGTTGGGAGACCCTTAGGTGACCTTGTGTGGCTTCTTGAAGGTTTTCCCTCAATTCAGCCTCAAAACAGGCCACTACAGGAAAACCTATAGGATGTCCTAAAAACCTATAGGATACCCTGTATTTCTATAGGATACAGCTGAGAGAAAAATGATGGGTGTTGAAGGAAATGGAATGCTTAGGGAAGGTGGTTGGTGGATGAAATGGAGTGAGAAAATTCCTAAGATCCCTCATAACTCAAAACCAAGGTTGGGAGATGGTTGGATCTTCTCAACATGCTTGAAGAAGTTTCCTTGAAGAATGATGACATTGGTGAGGGTCTTAGTGAAAATGAGGAATGATCATGGATGGATGAGGTTGGAAGGATTTTTCTTGCTATGAAATCTTTCTCTACTCCTGAAACACCTACACTACATCAAACAATGATATTTTCCCAAAAATCATGTAAACAAGAAGAATTTCAATGAGCTAGAAAAACAGAGTCTAATGAGCTAGTTGTCTACTTCATGCATGAGGAAACTTTTCTGAATAAGATGAATTCGTTGATGAGATCTACTATAAGACTGAAGATGGAAGAAATGATGGCTAATTCATACACTTGCAAACTGATCAAATGCCAGCTTAAGCACAAGAAACTCTAAATTCTATGAGAAAGTAGAATTCTATCTTTTTGGGGATGCATGGGGGTCCTTTCCTCAAATCATGATCCCTGAAGGAATAAGTGAGGCCAAGACACCTACTGATAGATATTTTATGCTCCTTTTATCCCTTTTAACCTCCTTCTAAAGTAAAGCATAAATGGAATCAAACTAATAACCAAACTAATCAAATCTACACTACTTACAATGAAACACTTCCAAGGGAAATTCAACCATGAATATATTAAATTAATCTAAGCATACAGATACAAGAAGAGGAGCCTTTTCTGCTAGGGTTGGGCCCTAACCCAAGATCTTCAACCCTCTGAGTTAACTCAGTACCGGATCATGAAAAAACTCATTCTCATTATCAAAACAGAAAATTACATTGAAATGTCTTCCACAAGTCTGGAGCTCAAAAATAACTAGTATTTTTACAACAAAAATTTGAATCCTTATGAGGCTCTAGGCCTATTTATTTATACAACTGAATTCCCCAATCACTTCCTTAAATTTAGGGAGGCTTGGCTCTCAAACTTGAGATGACCTAACTCTTTGGCTATCACTTGCTCGGCTGCCTTTTGACCTTCCTGACTTGGCATCTTGTAATTGGAGCTGGTGTGATTGATGGAGGAATATTCAAATGAGGGAGGAGTAAATGAGGAAGATTTACCTCCTACAATCTCTCTTCCTTGTCCCATTCGATTTTCAGACCTTAATCTTTCCAAAATTCCTTGATTCTGCATTCAATGAACATTAGTCCACTAGACATAATATCTCACTTTAACTCATCTCATTAAACAAAATATAATCAAAACATGTAATAAATTGTGAGAAGAGTTGATTTGACTAAGCTAGGAGATGAATTAAGGACCATATAGTTACCCAATGATGAGGCTAATCATCAGCCCCCTATTGAAAGTGTTTCTCATCCTCTAAGAAACTCAATCAATATCCATGTCTTTCATAGCTCTAGTGGCCTCCTTGACATCCCATGCTTCTGTTGTGGTTTCTTCTTCTTATGCATAGAGTACTGCCTTCCTTTCTACCTCCTCCCACTACTTTATTTCTTCCTCTTCCTTCCTTCATTCTAACATCCCCAAGGGAAGTGGTGGACTGAGTCTCAAGCCATTCCAATTAACACTAAGCCTTTGGATGGTTTGTTTGTACATGGGTGTCCTGTTCAGTGCTTCTCTCATCCTTTGATAAGAATGGTGCTCTTTGATTTTCTTCCTCCAACTGAGCCTTTATTATGGCCTCTCTGTCCCTCGGGCTACTTATTTCTCTACCCATCTATTTGATCTTTTCCTCCATGTGACCAATGTCCTCCACTCCCTTGGACTTGGAAATATGCATCCATCTATGTGTTCTGGCTCTTTCTTTCTCAAGCTCAAAAAATAATGGGATGGAAAATTTTTGTGGAATGACCCTAACCCCTTCAATAAATCTATAGTAGGAGTCAAGGTTAGGTTGAGGACTAGGTTCCCTTAGCTTTGGGTCCTTTCTCTTTGTTTCTTGCTGCATACTTCCTTCCTTATCCAATTTTTGATTTTCTTGTAGGTTTAGCAGAGTTTCCTGTAGGACTGCCTCTACTTCGTGTAGGTCCCATTGTGTACCCTGTAGGATGTATTTTCCTCTGGATGAAGTAGATCTAGTTACAGGTGTTCTCTCATAAGTGATAGGAGACTTAGGGGAGGTTTGTGCTGAGGATCCTTCTTCTTGAGTTTTTGTAAGAGGATCCATATTATCCTATTGTTTAGTTGAGTCCTTAATAACAATGGGAACCTTGGTTGGAGATTGAGGTTTTCCCTGCCTTATTGTTGTACTTTTCCTTGTTCTGAATTATAAGGGGGTTTTCCTCTGTCTTTTGCCTTTTTGTTTGATAGGGGTGCTAAGGGCAGTGAGGGCAGCTGCTACCTCTTTCTCAATGGGTTCTAGCGACACCCTACGTGACTCATCCTTGTCCTTTTCCTCCTCTTTTCTATTGTCCTTTTCACCTTTGTCCTTCTCCTCTTCTTCTCCCTCTAGATCCTCATCTTTTTTACCAGTTTCATCATTGACATCTTCCTCTATTTCTTCATCACTTCCCTTTTCTTTCTCTTCCTCTTCATCCCTCTCTGCTTCTTCTTCATCTATTTCAGTCTCTTCTTCATCCTTTTCACTGACAATAGGGCTTCTATCATATGTGAGGGCCTTGATATCCTCCTCTACCGGCATGTCTCTGAAAATTTCCCAAGTGATAGGAATTCTAAGGTTTTGGAGGGCATCTTCTATGATGATCCTAATTAACCCATGGTGGGCTAGTTGTTGGTAGTTTCCTTCCTACACCTTCATGCTTGTATCTATCAGTGATTGCAGAAGGAAGTATGGTATGTTGAGCTTGTGGTGCAGATGTGTTTTTGCTCCAAACCTCAATTCTTCAAGAAGCCTAAAGTGATATCCATATACCACACTATACCTAAATTCACATGATATGTATTTTATAAGGTGGTAGCTTACCTCATTCCATGGGTATGGTAGGCTTTCTCTCCTCACTCCATTTTTGTCTTCAATGGGGTCCTCTCCCTCTAAAAAGAATTTATTCTTTTCATTTTGGCTATTTCCCTTTTCTTCCTTTCTCCAAGGCACTCCTAATGGAAGTGTGGTAATTCTGCTTATGATTTCAGGGGTGAGATTTATGGAGAGGCTTCTCACCACAACAATGGCATGGATTTTGGTTATTGGAATGAGGGAAAGAGAAAAATCTCAGGCTACTTCATCATCATACCCCCTCACTTTCTCAAAGTACCCCATCCAATTATGCCTTATGAATATTTCTAGCATAAGAGGGTGTTGGTGAATCCTTACAGTGTTAATGGGCTCCCTTATATTAAACTCCCCTATCATTTTGTCTGGTTAATTTGAGGAGCAAAGATGTATGATACAAAATTTTAATGAAGGAGGAAATGGGCTGAAATTTCTATGGATACAATTCCCTTATACAACTATCAATTTCAATCAAACTAGGAGATTTTTCTATTCTTTTTACTTGGAAAAATGGGAGGAAATGTAGAGCCTACCTCCTCATGGTGCTTGATGTAGCCAACCCCTATGTTTCCCCATCTGAAATTGCTCTCTACCAATCCTATAGACTACCTGACTATATCTTGTAGGATTCCTGTGTGATCCTGTAGGATCCTGTAGGAAGTTTTGCACAAGAAAAAAAATGAAGTTTTCCTAGAGCCTGTAGGTTTCTTGGGGATGAGAGAAACTTTGCTAGAGTGATTATCAAGAAGATGAATGCATGAGTGCATTGGGATCAATGTTTATTTCCTCTTATGGTCGAGTTGAGTGAGGTGGTGTGCTGGCAGCCGAAGTACGAATTTCTATTTTTGGACCATTGGTCCCTGATACCACATCATCATTCCCCTCACCTCATAATCAACTCCCACTTTGGGCATCCATAGTCTTTAACTGCTTTCGACCTCATCCTCCTTTTCTTTGACTTGATTTCTGCCATGTGTGTGAGGACTAATTGTTTCCTCCTTGTTAACTAAACAAAGGTGGCCAAGTTAATTGGCCACCCTTCGCTTATAAACAAAATCACTCATAGCCTTTACATCTTTTGATTACATTATGCAAATGAGAGAGTGAAACGAGATACTTACCTGTGGTAACAATACCTTGCTGCAGTTTGTTGAAGAAATGAGATTTTTGATGTATGTTGGTTGCATGTGATCTTCTCCTTCTTCTTCTTCTTTTTCATTATCCTTTCATGATTTCCTTGATGTGTAGGTACTTGGTGTTGAAGATGATGGTGTTGCTACTACTCTGGAGATTCTTCTTCCCTTGGATCTCCATGCTGGAAACTTGCTGCAATTTATGATTTTTATTCTGTGGGATAGGTTGCTATAGGATTTCCTACAGGAAGTCCTCTACTTGCTTCTCCCTCAAAAATTTTAATCATTTCGAGGATGATGAACATGGATAGAGAGGAGGTCTAGGGCTGTGTGAATGATGAGAAATAACCTTCAGGTGTTGTTCCCCTTTGCTCTCTGTCTCATTTTTTTCTCTGTGTTTTTTCTTCAAGACTGTACTTTTTTTAACTTATTTTGTTAATGACGAATGTAGGGGTGTTCAAGGTGGAGAGAGGTATGGTAATGAAGTGGTGATGTAGGGATTTTATTTTTTACATGGGTAGGTCATTTACTTACCCTATGGTTACTTCCTTTAGGATTCCCAAGTCACTGTAATTCCTACAGGATCATCTTGTAGGTTTTCAGGGGATCTTGTAGAAAACACAGTACCCTTGCAAACTGAGGAAAGTGAGTGAAAATATGAAAGGAATGGTGGAATGATGAAAGATAATGGATGGAAAAATAGAAATATGAGTGGAATAGGTCCCTTTTGATTCTCCTTTGATCGCTAATCGTCCTCTTGCTGACTTGCAAACAATTTTTCATGACTTCTCTTTTCTCTTTTTTTCATTTTTTTTTTTAAACAACTAGTCTGCCTCTAAGAGGTTTTCATCCTAGCTGCTTGCCTTGGGTGCCTCAAGAGTGGTGTTCACCAAGAGATAATTTTATTTCTATTTTCTCTTTTTTTCGACACCATTGGACCTTATCAAGAGGTTTTCAACCCAATAGTGGGACTCAGGCACCTCA
This sequence comes from Pinus taeda, assembly GCA_000404065.3. NCBI lineage: Eukaryota > Viridiplantae > Streptophyta > Pinopsida > Pinales > Pinaceae > Pinus > Pinus taeda. The sequence continues at coordinate 93,704 of APFE030270935.1, read as the reverse complement.
TGGAGGTTTTCACATGAGTCTCCTTATTTTTTCTCTCTTTTTTTCAGTGACTTGATGAGGAAGGAGTTGAGACTTACTCCACCACCATCACTATTTTGTTGATACCATCTATGAACTATTGCTTTGATAATGGCATTTTGTAAACTTTCACTCTGTGCCCATTAACAAGTAAAGGAATGGCCTCTGCATATATGGTTCTGATTTGCACTGAACCATTATCATGACATCTCTCTATAACATAAGGCCCTGACCATCTATTCCTTAACTTTCCCTTAAAGTATTTATATACGGAATCATATAACAAAGCCCAATCACCTTCTTGAAATTTCTTATCCCTAATTTCCTTATCATGCTAGATCTCCCTCTGAATTTGAGTTACCTTTGTGTGTATGAGGGCTTTCATTCTGAACTCATTTAAACCATTCAACTGGAGCAATCTCTATTTTTGTGCACTGTTGAGATCTAGATCTAGTTTGGCTGCCATCCTCAATGTATTATACTAAAATTCAATGGATAGTATGGCCTTCTTCCCATAGACCAGGTCATAGGGTGTGAATTCGGTGGTGGTCTTTCAAGTTGTATTATAGGCCCAGGTGGCCTCAACTAGTCTATCTACCCAATCTTTTCTGTTGCTACTCACCACTTTGGTTAGAATGCCCTCCAGTGCTCTGTTGCTCACATCCACTTGCCCATTATCTTATGGGTAATAGGGAGTGTAGGTTCTATTCTTAATCTTGTGTTGGCTTAACAAGCCTTCAATCATGTTGGAGATAAACTAGCTGCTTTGATTAGTGACCAATTCTCTAGGGTACTCAAACTTGTAGAATAAATTCTCCCTTAAGAACTCAACCACCTTCTCCTCTGATGTTTCCTTGATTGCCTTAGTTTCAGGCCACTTAGTCTGATAGTCAGTGCACACAATGATATACTAATTTTTCTTGGAAGGAGGGTCAATAGGCCTAATGAAATCCATGCCCGACTTGTGAAATGGCTTGAAGGTCACTTGAGGTTACAAAGGAATTTCATCCTTTGGAGTAGGCTTTCCCATCCTTTGGCACCGATCACACTAACTAGTGTGACTTTTCACAGCCTAATGAAGAGTGGGCCAATAATAACCAGCTTATAACACCTTTAATGGTGTCCACTTTTATGCAAAGTGAACCCCACAAGGCCCATCATGACAGGTCAGAAATATGTCAAAGACTTCCTCCTCCCTGACACATCCTCTCAGAATTTGATTCGGGCCTAGTTTGAAGTGAATGGGGCGCTCTTCCTCACAATATTGCTTTTCTCTTTGGAAGACAAGTTTGATGGGAATGGTGCAAATACCAAATAGTTTGATATGTCAGCAAACCATGGAGAGAGAAATGAAATGGAAAATAAGTGTTCATCCAGTATCTAATCATCAACCATTCCTTCCTCACCTACAAGCAAAGTTAATTTGGACAAAAAATCTGTAGTAACATTTTCCTTGTCAAGCTTATCAACAATAGTTAGATCAAACTACTGTAATGAAAGTAACCATCTAATAATCTAGGCATTCATATCAGATTTATTCATTAAATATTTGATTGCAACATGGTTAGTATGTAACAATATTTGATAACATGTAATGTAATGCCTAAATTTTTTCAATGAATGCACAACAGCTAGGAGCTCCTTTTTGGTAACTGTGTAGTTCAGTTTAGCCTTTGACAAATTCTTACTGATAAAGTAGATAGCATAAGGAAAATTTTCATCTATCTGGCCTAGAGCTGCTCCTATAGCTTTGTGTGAGGTATCAACATGCATATGGAAAGGAAGGGCCCAATTTGGGCCTCTCAGTATCAATGCAGTGGTTAACTTGTCTTTCAGGGTGTCCAGGGCCTCTTGACAGATTTTTGACCATACAAACTTAGAGTCCTTGGCCAAGAACCCAAATAAAGGAAAAGCTAACTTGTTGAAGTCTTTTATAAACCTTCGATGGTATCCAGCTAATCCTAGGAAACTTCTGACATCTCTCTACTATTGCGAAGGTGGGACCCTTTGGATGATAGTTATTTTGTTTGGGTCCACCTGCAATCCTTGCTAGGATATTGAATGACCTAGCACAGTCCCTTCAATCATCAAGAACTCACATTTTTCTGGACTAAGGGTCATGTTAATTTCAATGCATTTGTTCAGAACCTTACCTAAGTTGAACAGAGCCTCCTAGAAATCACATCCATAAGGTGTAAAATCATCCATATAGATCTCTATTGCATCATGGACTAACTCAAAAAATATATTCAGGACTACTCTCTAGAAAGTGGCAGGAGCATTACATATGCCAGAAGGAATAAACCTATAGGCTAAAGTACCCCAAAGACAAGTGAAGGTGGTCTTATCCTAGGCTTCCAGGCTGATCTAGATTGGATTGTACCCACTGAGTCCATCTAGGAAAGAGAAAAACTTTTTCCTTGCTAGGCCATCTAGCACTTAGTCGATGAAAGGTAGAGGGAAATGGTCCTTCTTTGTGGCTTTGTTTAACTCCCTGCAATCAACACAAATCCTCCACTTACCATTTTTCTTTGGAACCAACACCAAAGGAGAGACCCACTCATTGTCTAAGATAGGGTAAATGAATCCTGCATCTAGTAGCTTTTGCAATTCTTCTTTGACTATATCTTTAAGAGTTGGATTCATTCTCCTTTGGGGTTGTCGGACTGGCTTGCAACCTTCTTTGATATAAATGTGGTGAGTACATACTAAGGGGTGTGCTCCCTTAATTTCTTTGTAACTCCAAGCAAAGGCATCCAGATGTTCCTTTAGCAAGGTGCACAACTTTTCTTCTTGGTAAACAAAAAGAGATGGGTTGATTTTCAAATCTCTCTCAGGGCCGAATTCTATGGTTTTGACACAGATAGGGTTGGAATCAGCTAAGAATAGATCATTTTGATGGTTTTTTTGGGTTTCCTTTACTACTTCTTCTAAGTACAATGTACTGGGAGTTGGACTTTGGAGTATGTATTCAATAAAATCATCTTCACCCTATTGTCCCCTTCCCATGGTTGTTTCTAAGGTATAGAGTTAGGCGGAATAAACTTCATCTTCTTCCTTCTATTCTAGCCACAAAGGTAAGTCATGTTCTAGAGATATGGCTGAGTAGGAGGTTATAGGACTAATTGCTTGGACTTATGTCCATTCTTAATGGTCATATTTCCAGCCTTACAGCTAATGTAGGCATTGACAGTGGCTAACCAAGGCCTCCCAAGTATGAGAGGGTAACCAATAAGCTTAGCCTTAGGCTAGATAACTAGGAAATCTACAGTGTATTCCAAAGATTCAATGGAGACCATCATGTCCTCCACAATCCCCTCGGGGTTCATTGTGGAGCAGTCAGCAAGTTGTAGAATTGTTGTGGTCTTTCTCAGTGAACCTTGGAGGTTGATCTTGAGCATGGTGTCCCTGGTCATCACATTAATGGTAGCCCCAAGAATCAAAGTGTGTGGCACAATGGTTCCATTGATGTGCACATCTACTACAGGGCTTCCAGGGTCCAAATACTTTAGACAAATTACCTGCCCCAGCATTAAGTAGGACAGTTATCCATTGACATTAATGGTAGGGGAATCTCTTCTTCACTTCCCTGGATGCTTGAAACATTTCTCCTTGATAAACTTGTTGTAAATAGGTACATCTTTTATAGCTTGGAGAAGTGGAATTCTAACACAGAGATTTTTCAATTCTCCCAGAAGTTCAATCTCTTCTGGGGTAGGCTGGAGTGGTCGGGTTAATCTCTCAGGAAATGGTGGTGGATTTACTTTAGGCATTCTTTCCTCTATTTCCTCATCAACATCCCTAGGTAGAGGTATAGGTTGGTTGTCCGGGAGTACCCTCCCAGATCTCAGGTTGATTTCCCGAATCTCCACAACATAAGCAGGATAGGATATCTCTCCACTGTATACTTGATGTGCATGTTTGTTGTTCGGGTTCAGATTTGGTTGGGAAAGCATCTGGGATTGTTTAGGTGGAGCAGAGTGTAACATTTGTGGTTGAGAAGGTGGTGAAGTCAATAAAGCTGGAGAATTATTATATGGGGGCCTCCACCCCTAGGATGGTGCATTCCACTGATGTTGTGGGGAAGAATATGGTTGAAATGACTGGTTGGTTGGCTAGGAATGATACTGACGTGCAAAGGACCAAGGAGGAGGTGTAGACCAGGAAGGATGAGCAGGGGGGCCCTAAGAAGGTATGGATGTGGTCTGGTTGGGGTTGTAATATGCATGGGATGACCCTTGCATGCCTTGCTGATATGGCCTAGGCCCATGAGGTATCCTTTGTTTTATGTAACAGAGTTGTTCAGTTACCCCTTCAGATCCTTGATATACAACTTTTAGTCTAGGGAGAGAAGGGCACCTGTCTGTAGAGTGGTTTTCTTCATATACTGAGCAGATTTCAATAGAATTCAATGCACATTCATTCCTAGGGTGCCTCCTGGTGCATCTAGGGTATAAAATGGATAAATGTATCTCTGCTTCCTCTTATTTTCTCTGAATGTGCATAGTGTCCATCTATAGGGAAAGGGTTTGCAACATCTCACTCTTAAAATCCTCCGGCATGTTTCCAATTTCACCTTTGATAGATGAATTCGAAGAGGATGGACTAACCATAGGTTGACTACCCCTACCCTTTTTCCTAGCTGCCCTAGAATGGTTTCTAAAGATAGTCTTGATATCATCATAGGGTAATTGGTAGATATCCCCTCCTACTAACAAGTTTAGGGTATCCAGAAGATCTTCCTTTACTCCTTTAAGTAGGACTAGCTTCAGTGACTCAAGGTCAAGTGTGCACCTAGTCCTTTTGTAGCTAATATGGAATCTTTCTTCATAATCCTCTAGGGATTCATCATTGCCTAAGGTCATCTTAAAAATTTCCCCTTTAGTTTCTTTAGAACCACAGTAGTCTCGATACTTGTTGTTGAAGGCTTGTTGCATCTGATCCCAAGTTGTGATGCTATCTTCAAGTAAACCCATGAACCAGCACAAAGCTGCATCCTTGAGAGTGGATGGAAATAGTTTCAACTTCTGCTCATCATTGGTGTAGTCATAGGTTCGGCATATGACAGCAAATTCAAACAAGAAAGTGTCTGGATCTTCTAAGGTCAGGCCATGGAAATGAGGAAGGGCATAGTGGCTTATATTTTTCATCTTAGTATCCCCGTTGGTTTCCCTGATGGGGAAGGCACCCTTAACTCTTTCTTTATTTCCTCTGTCATTTCTGTTTTCAGCCATTAGTTCAGTAGGAATGGGTTCTTATTCTTCTTCTTCCCCTGTAGGTTCTTCAAATATTTATGGTTGGTCACCTAAGGGTTCCTCCAGTTCACAGCCACTAAAGAAGAGGGAACGTTGGTTGTTTGAAGCAGTGGGGGTATTTGGCAAAAATTTCCCTAAGTTATCCCTATTCCTACAAGGCATGAAAAAATATTTTTGTTGTGTTTTGTGTTTTTTTCAAACTTTGAAAGTAATTACAGAATTGAAATTGCAGACTGAATGAAAACTACTGACTAAATGAAAAATTAACTACTTGATTGAATAATTACTTGCAGAATGGAAAGGAAAGCAAAGAATGCAAAATGGAAAAGGAAACAAACTAAATCAATTTTGCAAAAATGAAACGAATAGCAAAATATCAGAAACAAGAAATGGAAGAAAGAAAGCAGTAATCACATATTACTCAGACACCTTCTTGGCAACTGCGCCAAAAAGTGATGAGCACCAGTATTGTAGCAAGAATGTTGCAACTCCTGTGGCTTCCAGATTTAGTTTATCAACCCCAGGTTTGTACAAACTTGGAGGTGAAAGTGTTGTATACACAATTAAAAGTGATGGTTCTGCCTTTTGTCATTGTTCAACTGGTGAGAGACCACTAGGGTTTTCAAGCCATACTTCTATGGATTCATAATAAGCTTGATTATTGATGAAAGAAAGAGAAATCTACTTCTAGGAGAAATCTTGTCTATTGCAATAAGGAAAAGGACTGAAATCCAATGCTAAAAACACACCATTTCCTAACTAACTACTGAGAAACTATGTTTTACAAGAATGCCAAGCTAACATGTATGAAATGCTACTGTCATAAGTATGGAAGTTCAAAACATCAAACACCACTATTGTGCATGTAAAGGACTCAAATAAATCTATTTTTTTCTTTTTATTATTTTTATGGAAAAACAAGTGTGAAAGCTAATCTCTTTTGGTGGTGTGGCAGGTGGCTTAGGGATGCTCGTGGATGGTTGGAAGGTTTGGGAGACCCTTAGGTGACCTTGTGTGGCTTCCTAGAGTTTTTCCCTCAATTCGGCCTCAAAACAGGCCACTAGAGGAAAACCTACAGGATGTCCTAAAAACCTACAGGATTCCCTGTATTTCTATAAGATATAGCCGAGAGAAAAATAATGGGTGATAAAGGTGATGGAATTATTAGGGAAGGTGGTTGGTGGATGGAATGGAGTGATAAAATGCCTAGGATTTCTCAGAACTCAAAACCAAGGTTGGGAGATGGTTGGATTTTCTCAACATGCTTGAAGAAGTTTCCTTGAAGAATGATGAAATTGGTGAGGGTCTTAGTGAAAGTGAGGAAAGATCATGGATGGATGAAGTTGGAAGGAGGTTTCTTGCTATGAATTCTTTCTCTATTTCTGAAGCACCTGCACTGCATCAAACAATGATATTTGCCTAAAAATCATGTAAACAAGAAGAATTTCAATGAGCTAAAAAAACAGAGTTTAATGAGCTAGTTGTCTACTTCATGTATGAGGAAAATTTGCAGAATAAGATGAATTCATTGATGAGATCTATTGTAAGATTGAAGATGGAAGAAACGTTGGCTAATTCCTACACTTGCAAACTTCTTAAATGTTGGCTTAAGCACAGAAAACTCTAAATTCTATGAGAAAGTAGAATTCTATCTTTTTGGGGATGCATGGGGGTCCTTTCCTCAAATCATGATCCCTAAAGGAAGAAGTGAGGCCAAGAAACCTACTGAAAACTTTTTGATGCTCCTTTAATCCCTTCTAACCTACTGCTGAAGTAAAGCACAAACGAAAGCAAACTAATAACCAAACTAATCAAATCTACACTAGTAATGAAACACTTCCAAAGGAAATTCAACCATGAACCTATGAAATTAATCTAAGAATACATATACAAGAAGAGGAGCCTTTACTACTAGGGTTGGGCCCTGAACCAAGAGATTCATCTCTCTGAGTTAACTCAATACTGGGTCATGAAAAAGCTCATTCTAATTATCAAAATAGAAAATCACATACCAATGCCTTCCACAAGTTTGGAGCTCAAAAATAACTAGTGTTTTACAACAAAAATTTGAATCCTAATGAGCCTCTAGGCCTATTTATTTATACAATTGAAGCCCCCAACGACTTCTTTAAATCTAGGGAGTCTCGGCTGCCAAACTCGAGATGAACTAACTATTTGACTATCACTTGCTCGGCTACCTTTTGATCTTCATGACTTGGTTGCTTGTACTCCGAGTTGGTGTGATTGATGGAGGAATATTTGAATGAGGGAGGAGTAAATGAGGAGGATTTACATCCTACAATCTCTCTTCCTTATCCCATTCAAGTTTCAGACCTTAATCTTTCCAAAATTCCTTGATTTTCTGTCACAAACCTGCATTCAATGCACATTATTCCACTAGGCATAATGTCTCACTTTAACTCATCTCATTAAACAAAATATAATCAAAACATGTAATAAATTGTGAGAAGAGTTTATTTGACTAAGCTAGGACGTGAATTAAGGTCCATATAGTTACCCAATGATGAGGCTCATTAACGGTAAGCTTTATGATCATGTTATTTCTATTTTGATTGAACCTGGATCTAATTATAGCTATGTTAGCCCTGACTGGTGGATAAGTGTGGTTTGAGTAAGGAATTTCATGCAGAGTCTTGGTTAGTGAAATTGGCTACAAGTAAAAAGAAGTGAGTTCATCATTGGGTAAGAGCTTGTGCATTTGATTTGAATGGTATTCCTACTGCAACACATCTGAATGTATTATCATTGGGATCATACAGTATGTTGTTGGGCATGGATTGGTTGTATCTTCATAGAACCAAGGTAGACTGCTATGATAAATGTATTGAGTGTGTTGACAAAAATCGGGAACCAAGAGTCTTGCATGGTGTTGAAGGCCCCGAAAATTGGGTCTAAAACAAGGGGGATACCCACCCGGTCCGGACCTTGGTTGGCAGCTCCTTATTTGTTTGGTATAGCAGGTCTGACTGGGGATATGGGACCAGTTTCCCAATTCAGTGTGTGTGTGTGAGAAAGATGGGTATTTCTATTCTAAATGGAATAATTCTATCCTAATTCTAATCTAATGCTATGCTATTGTATTCTAATAAACAGAAAAACATCAAAGTTTATGTTAACCCGGGGTGTGATCTTTCTTCTATGTGATCTAAAAAGATTTCAAACAATAACTGGTAATAAAGATCATTAAGCTATTATAAGAAAAGAATTTGATAATGATGAACTACTTCGTATAAAAAGTTAAACGAAATAGTTGTGAAAACATATCGCATAAATGAGCTATTCATACACTAAGCATAAATAAATAGTTATCACCGTACAAAAGTGCCAAATGATAACTCAGGCATCCACGTTGTAATATATAAACAACTAAAAACTGAACATCATTTTAACGCATACGCAGAAATGGTTAAGAGATAAAAGTATCATTTATAACTAGTCCTACTCATGAGCTTCAAGCGAAAATTGATTTATATCTCCTTGATTTAACATCCACTAAGAGTACAGAAGTGCAACATTAGTAGCGGATATCAAATGAAAATACCAATAAACCCTGCTCCATTCATTCATCAAAACCTCCTCGGAGGGTGAAAATGTGCATGTTCTGAGGACAAGTTTTTGATAAATTTCTGGACCCTTCTCTAAATGCATGAGAAGGGTTTAAATACTACTTAACTAAATAACTTATTTACAGAAATTTAGGATTCGGTTTAAATGACCATCCTTTTTCTAAGAAAAATTATTTCTAGAATTAAATCTAATATCTAACTATTTCTATATTTGCTCCTTAACGTCGCAAGCATTCAGTATTTGCCTGAGTAGAGTCGACTGACTGTCTTCCGCCTTTGGTTGAGTTAAGAAAACAGAATCGGCAAGAGCTGGCACTATCTTCTCAGCAAAATTGATGATATACTTGAGAGTCATCCAATGACTATGTGGCTTTACCATGTATGTCTGGTAATAATCCCATTTCAACTTGGTTAACCCTTGGATTGCTTCTGCTTTTTCTTTAGTTTTCTGTTTCCAGTTTGTTTCTATTGTTGCTTTCTTGCAATTTTCGGGGCTTGCAGGTGACTGAGTAATTAGAAGCCTTCCTTTTCGAGAAATTTTTCTTAGCGATGCGCAATTAGCGCTAAGCGCTAATCGCGCATCGGAAACTGCCTCCGTTTCTTGATCTGGGCTTCCCTGATGCGTTTTTCGCCTCTTGCGCCTTTTTCTCTTATCGGGTATAAAGCTCAAAATTTGTAAAAGTAGTGATTCCATGAGCTCTTGACCCTGAGTATTAAACTGTCTATTTCTGGTATCAGCATCGTTCAGTACCCATTCAACCATGGTTTTATATGAGAGATCTGTGATGGATGCCTCAGAAGAGTTCTGCGGATCTTTCTCTTCCTTAAGTAGATTAGGTGTGCCTTCCCAAATGGACATTGGAATACTTCCTTTCCTCATATTTTCCTGCATACTGCCTTGTATAACGCTTTGTCCTTCATTCTTGCAGTTTACAGATGAGGTGGAAGTAATGATAAAAATAACAACAATAAAACTTTAAATGCCGAAGATATGCAAAACACGCCACCTTACGTGAACTAGTTTTTTGAAAAACACAACACCATACTTTATTAACAACTAGAAACAACTCATTAATTCACATTAAAGTGCATGACCAGTTTTTGGCCTAAAAAAGTTTTCTCGAATAATGAGCCAGAACCAACTGTGATGGAGAGGTCTTGCGATTTGCTTTGCGATATCGCAGATCACTGCATCGCATTATTGCAATCTCATCGTGTTGTTCTATCGCAAGGTTGCTTGGTCGCAATATCGCAATATTTCAAGATCGCGGATCGTTAAATCGTTATAATCATTATGTGTAATTTATGCGATTTTTGCGATGTGCGATATCACATATCGCATATCGGCAATTTTAAGGTTTTTCAATGTGAGTGCTCATTAATGCATGCGATGCGATGGAGTTTCGCGTCGCAATCTCGCATTTTTTATCATTTTGTCTCATTAGAAGGTACCCTATCATTCTTTGCATGATGCGATATCTCTTAAGGAGTGAATTTACTTTCTTCATCATGAAACTTAAGCTTTTTAGATTCTTCAAAGGTATTTTCCTAAGTCCATGATGTTATAAGTTTTATCTAAAAGAAAATATAAACGCTAATTGATTTTTTTTTTAAATTTTTTACTAAGGGTCCCTACCTATTTAGTATTAGCAATAACACTTCATAAGGAGGGGGGTTGTTGGTGGCCACAACAATTGGCGATTCACTTGGAAAAACCAGTTATCTCTGTGTTTCTATTGAATTTTTTCAACTTCCAAAACGGAAAACTTTTCAGAAAATTAAACTTTATTATGGAAAGCTAAAGTACATTATGTTCTAACCTGTCAATGACATTTTATTTCAACTATTTTCAACTTTGATTATTTGCTCCCTCAAGTTAGTCCTTGTATTACATCAGTCATTACTTGGTCTGTAAAGATAAAACAAAGTCTTCTCTGTAAACCAGTTTTAAATATGCTCATTTGTCGTAGGTAGAGCCTCTGCTGCCAGTAGGTGTTTATAGCCTCGATAGGGTTACCTGTTACCTAGCAATGATCCTGTATCCTACTTAAAGAAACCTACAACTCTCAAAGAAGAATCCACATCCACACTTATTGCTTTGATTTTATTTTTACTCTTAAAGAACGATGTCTTGGTTTGATAGCCAATTTATGACATTGTCATTCACTCGATTTATAACTTTGCTGAACAAGCTGGCTCGTGATGAGACCCCTTGCCTCTTGATTGTAACAATCTTGAGTCATTGCCCTGTTGTGTTATGCAGTATTTGGCAAAGTCAGCAAGTTATAAGCTGGCTCGTGATGAGACCCCTCATTCTTCAAGATGGAGTGTATCCTTGGATTGTTCCTCTGAAAGTTGTGATTTCCTTAGCAGGGAGGAAGTCATTGTTTCGTTTAGATAGCTCTGGACAACAATGGTAGAGTTTTTGGAAGTAGTTGTTCTATAGAGAATCTTTATTTTGTTATTGATACCTTTCATTGCACTGACATAAAACAATTTCTTCACTAAAGGTTGTTTTCATCAAACTTTATAAAGTTGAAACTAGTGTCATATCTAGGTTAGAGTCTTTAACTGTATCTTTCAATAATAAAGATTAATTTTCCAAAAAAATTGCTATTTATACAAGAGAAAGATCAAAATCTAAAAGAGAGTTGGTGTCTTTTTCGTAAATGCCTAATGTAACCATTCACAACTGGTTTTATTATAAAAAGAAAAACTATTACTCTACAAAAAATAGAAGAATAATATTCTATGGAAAATATTTCTTAAGAATTTGTCGGTTGACAGGCAAAGAGTCTCTTTTACCTGCTAAATCCTGTAACACAAACGTTGATGGACCTATGACTTCTACAATTTGAAAAGGACCAAGCCACATTCTTTGAAATTTTGTATGTTTCCCTTTTTCTTCATGTGCCTTGTCCCATTTTAAAACTAAGTTTTCCATCTGAAAATCTTTTCTGGTCATTATGTTTGAATCAAAAGAGGATTTTACTAGTGTTTGATGATGAGCATGCGTTTTCTTAGCCTGTTCTCGTTGTTCTTCTAATTTGATTATTTCCATTTGTCTTAGTTGTAATGAGGAAGTTGGCACTTCATCAATGTATTGAACTAGAGACAAAGAGGGAATTGCTAAATGAGTCGGAAGAACCACTTCTTTCCCATAAACTAAATTAAAGGGAGAAGTGCCGATGGAAGCTTTTCTCGTGATTCGGTCTGCCCACAAAGCATATATTAAAGATTTATGCCAATTTTTATGATTTTGGTCTACTGTTCTTTGATAATCCTGATTAGGTTTTTATTTGTAGACTCGGCTAACCCATTGCCCTGTGGGTAATAATTTTCCGAATATTTAAGTTTGAATCCTCTTTTAAGTGAAAATTCAGTCATTTCATTTCCAGAAAAGTATGATGCATTATCAAACATTAAAGCGGAAGGAAATCCAAACCTGGTGATTATAAATTGATCTATGAACTCAATGATATTTTCAGCATTAGCCGTCTTGAGTGGAACTGCTTCTACCCACTTAGTAAAATAATTTGTTACTGTAAGGATATATCTATGCTGCTTAGAAGAGTGAGGAACGATCTCACCTATTATGTCCAATCCCCGCTGACTGAAAGGTTGCTTAATGTTAACTGGTTGTAGTGATAAGGATGGCTTCTTTTGTCTCCCAAAAGTAGTTTGGTAGACTTGACATTTCCTCACGTAACTGTGCGAGTCTTTGAATAACGTGGGCCAGTAATACCCTGCGCAAGATTTTATGTGCAGTAGCATCTCCAGCATAGTGTCCGCCTGCTGGCCCATCGTGGAGTTCCTGCAAAACTTTTTCAGCTTCAGATTTCTCAAGACATCTAAGGAAAATAGAATCATAATTTATCCTAAAAAGAATATCATTTATGAGCTGATATTGTTTGGCTTTCAACCTTAGAGCTCTTTTCTTAGTATGATCAAGGTGTGAAGGAGCATACCCGTTCTTAAGATAATAAATGATATCAGAGTATAATGACTCTGCATCGTTTAGGCTTACCTCGCACATTTGTACCTCTACAGATGGAATTTCAGAAATTTGTGACGCTCCAGCCAGCATTTTGCAAAAGCCTTGACCTCTTAGAATGTTTGCGGGTTTAATTTCTATGTCATATTCTTGTAAGGCAGTAACCCAATTGGGCCTTTTCTAACCCACATCCTTTTGTACTAGAAGATTCCTTACCGCTGGAAATGGTACTATAATTTTAGTATGGGTTTTGAGTAGAAAAGGTCTGAAGTATTTGATTGCTTTGAAAATAGCATAAGCCTGTTTCTCCACATCTGAATAATTTAATTCACCACCCTGTAAATTTGAACTGAAAAAAGCAATTGGGGCTTCCGCCTTTTCTTGATTCGTTTGAGTGAGTATCGTAGAATATGACCTATCTGAGGCAAATGTATATAAAATAAAAGGCTCTGAAAAATTCGGAGTTGCTAAAGATGGAGCATTAATAATAGCTTGTTTGATCAGGTTGAATGCTTCATGTTCACCTTGGCCCCATTTAAAATTTGAGTCTTTTTTTTAATCATGGCTTGTAAAGGAGAGACAATTCGTGAAAAATTTGGAACAAATCTCTTTACAAAGTTGTTTGACCAAGGAAAGATTGCATGGTTTTTTTGTTATGAGGTAGGGATATTTCAGAAATCTCTTTGTTTCTGTCGGAATCAATGTGAATTCCAGATTTTGACACTATGAATCCTAGAAGTTTCCTTTCACTTAATGCGAAAAAAGATTTCTTTGGGTTAAGTGAAATTCCATACCTTAAATATCGTTGGAAGATTTGTTTCAAGTCTTTGAGATGGTCGCTTCGTTTATTGGAATACACGGTTATATC
>APFE030270935.1:26315-77811 GCA_000404065.3 Pinus taeda | reverse complement strand
TCCTCCAATTAAAGCAATGTTGTTTGGATCAATCTTGTTAGTCGTATTAGTTGCAGGTCTTCCCATGTTTTGGGAAGCTTGAGAAAGTAAAGCAGCAGGCAAAGGTGCAACTAGCACAGCATGTAATTCTTTCAACATTATCTTTTGTTGATGCTTTAACTTGCTCAATTCGTAAAAAGTGATGTTGGCCCTAGTTTTTTTCATGTCTTCTATAATATTGTACTCCATTTCATCTGAAACGATCAGTGTTTTAGATGGAGTTGATGAATATGTTTGGACTGGGCTAGTTTGAGTCGCTTTAGATGTCGTTTTCTTTGTTGCGACTTTATCTTTTGTTGCAGAGCTTGCGCTCTTTGGCTTTGGGGTAGTTTGGGGAGGATCAAGCTGATTTCTACTTCGTTTGTTAACTGGGAATACTTCTTGATCTTCTTCTTGTGGGAGGATGAAATCCCACATTCCTTGTAATTCTACAACTTCTTCATCATCGGTTTGCCCTTCAATGGCAATTTCCTCTTCCTCTTCCTCGGATTCAACACTTGTAATAGCATTGGGTGGCCTTGAATCCGTTGATGGGCCTCTTTTAAAAGCTCTGTAGGGCCTTTTTGAAGACGTTTCTGCTACTTGCTTTTTTATGTCAACCATTTCATTTGACATGGTCTTCAGAACTTTTTGCAATCCCTCCAAATCAAATGGATCTTTTGCTTCTTTCTTCTTGGACTCTTCTTTGAAGGTGACCTTCTTAGATTTCCATTCCTCTATCGCGGATTTCTTCTCTAGGGCTATTATACGTTTCTCTACTGCTATGGCTTCTTTCATGTTTTCGGCTAAGGTTGTTTTATTAGCCCTGTCCACGAAGATTGCTGTGTTTGATGGTAGAGTAGTGATATACCATTCACATCGTACTTCTTCGTTGGGCTGGGAAGCAGTAGGAATTTTGTTTAGAATTTTATTGAAAAGTAGATTGAAGTCTTTGATAGGCTCTCTAGATTCAGCCCTAAGGTTGGATAGGTCGTTGATTAACGTTGTCGTAGACCTGTCATCACCAAACTTGGTTAGGAATTGGTCTTGGAAGATGTCCCAACTAGTAATAGATGTAGAGGGTAATGAGAAATACCACCACCCGGCTGTTCCTTACAGAGTATAAGGAAACAGTCGAACAATAACACCTTCATTGGTAACCCCATCGAGATTAATGGATAGCATAAAGTTGTTTATGTGCTCTTCTGCTAGCATGCCTGCCTCGGGATTGAACTTAGGCAGCCATTTCTCGAGATGGGCTGGTATTTGACTCAAGGGTGTAGGTATTAAGACTGCCCCAGGGTTATTCTCTGGAGATTGGGCCATTGCTGAACTACTAACAGAGGGAAGTGCAGAAGATGATCACTGTGTTTGGGAAGATGAGGATATTACGATCGCAGATGATTGAGGAGGAGTTGCAGGGGTTCCAGTGGGTGGATTGACAATGGTCTGAAGTGGAGGAGTGGATGGTTGACTTCGTGGTGAAGAGGTTGAGATGGATGATATTGATGAAAGAGTCTCACTGTCAGAATCTTTAGGTGATTTCCTTGCTCTTTTCCTTTTGGGAAGAGGTAATTCGGTTGGTTGAACGCCAAACTTTTCACTCTTTAATCTAGTCAAGGGATGAGCAGGGTTATACTGTGAAGTCACACTGCCTTGAGATTTATCAGAACTTTGAGGAGAATTGGAAAATCGTTGAAGCTTTTGAATCGAAGATTCGACTTCAGGAGGTTCAATAATAGATTTTTTTGAAATGTTAGGGTTTGTAGCAGCAGTTGATGCTTCGGCGACTTCTAACTCTGGATTTAAGTGTATTGGAGAAGTCGGGGGAGATGGTGAGGGCGATTTACTCTCAGAATGATATTTTGATTTACATTTACTTTCCATTCATAGTTCATGCCCTCCTTCTAGCGCCAAATATGTTGAAGGCCTCGAAAATACGGTCTACAACAAGGGGGATACCCGCCCGGTCCAGACCTTGGTTGGCAGCTCCTTATCTTTTTGGTATAGCGGGTCCGACTCGGGATATGGGACCAATTTCCCAGCTCAATGTGTGTGTGTGAGAAAGATGGGTATTTCTGTTCAAAATGGAATACTTCTATCCTAATTCTAATCTAATGTTGTGCTATTTTATTCTAATAAACAAAAAAAACATCTAAATTTATGCTAACCCGGGGTGTGATCTTTCTTCTATGCGATCTAAAAAGATTTCAAACAATAACTAGTAATAAAGATCATTCAACTATTATAAGAAAAGAATTCAATAAAGATGAACTAATTCGTATAAAAAGTTAGACGAAACAGTTGTGAAAACATATCGCATAAATGAACTATTCATACACTAAGCATAAATAAATAGTTATCACCGTACAAAAATGCCAAATGATAACTCAGGCATCAACGCTATAATATATAAACAACTAAAAACTGAGCATCACTTTAACGCATAAGCAGAAATGGTTACGAGATAAAAGTACCATTTATAACTAGTCCTACTCATGAGCTTCAAGCGACAATTGATTTATCTCTCCTTGATTTAACATCCACTATGAGTAAAGAAGTGCAACATCAGTGGCAGACAGCAAATGCAAATAACAATAAACCTTGTTCCATTCATTCATCAAAACCTCCTCGGAGGGTGCAAAAGTGCATGTTCTGAGGACAATTTTTTGACAAATTTCAGGACCCTTCTCTAAATGCATGAGAAGGGTTTAAATACTACTAATTAAATAACTTATTTACAGAAATTTAGGATTCGGTTTAAATGACCATCCTTTTTCTAAGCAAAACTATTTCTAAAATTAAATCTAATATCTAACTATTTCTATATTTGCTCCTTAACGTCGCAAGTATTCAGTATTTTCCTGAGTAGAGTCGGCTGACTGTCTTCCGCCTTTGGTTGAGTTAAGCAAACAGAATCGGCAAGAGCTGGCACTATCTTCTCAGCAAAATCGATGATATACTCGAGAGTCATCCAATGACTATGTGGCTTTAGCATGTATGCCTGGTAATAATCCCATTTCAACTTGGTTAACCCTTGGATTGCTTCTGCTTTTTCTTTAGCTTTCTGTTTCGAGTTTGTTTCTATCGTTGCTTTCTTGCAATTTTCAGGGCTTGCAGGTGAGTAATTAGAAGACTTCATTTTCAAGCAAGTTTTCTTAGTGATGCCCGATTAGCACTAAGCTGCCTCCGTTCCTTGATCCGGGCTTCCCTGATGCGTTTTTCGCCCCTTGCGCCTTTTTCTCTTATTGGGTACAAAGCTCAAAATTTGTAAAAATAGTGATTCCATGAGCTCTTGACCCTGAGCATTAAACTGTCTGTTTTTGGTATCAGCATCGTTCAGTACCCATTCAACCATGGCTGTATATGACAGATCTTTGATGGATGCCTCAGAAGAGTTCTGCGGCTCTTTCTCTTCCTTAAGTAGATTAGGTGTGCCTTCCCAAATGGTCATTGGAATACTACTTTTCCTCGTCATAATTTCCTGCATACTACCTTGTATAACGCTTTGTCCTTCGTTCCCGCAGTTTACAAATGAAGTGGAAGTAATGATAAAAATAATGACAAGAAAACTTTAAATGCCAAGGATATGCAAAAACACACCACCTTACGTGAACTAGTTCTTCGAAAAACACAACACCATACTTCATTAACAACTGGCAACAACTCATTAATTCGCATTAAAGTGCATGACCAGTTCTTGGCCTAAAAAAATTTTTCTCGAATAATGAGCCAGAACCAACTGCGATGGAGAGGTCTTGCGATTTGCTTTTCGATATCGCAGATCGCTACATCACATTACCGCAATCTCATCCTGCTGTTCTATCGCAAGGTTGCTTGGTCGCAATATTGCAATATCGCGAGATCGCAGATCGCTTAATCATTATAATCATTATGTGTAATTTATGTGATTTTTGCGATGTGCGATATTATCAGCGATTTCAAGGATTTTCAATGTGAGTGCTCATTAATGCGTGCAATGCGATGGAGTTTCGCATCGCAATCTCACGTTTTTTATCATTTTGGCTCATTAGAAGGTACCCTATCATTCTTTGCGCGATGCGATATCTCTTAAGGATTGAATTTACTTTCTTCATCATGAAACTTAAGCTTTTTAGATTCTTCAAAGGTATTTTTCTAAGTCCATGATGTTGTAAGTTTTATCTAAAAAGAAATATAAGCACTAATTGATTTTTTTTAATTTTTGAGTAAGGGTCCCCACTTATTTAGTATTAGCAATAAAACTTCATAAGGAGGGGGGTTGTTGGTGGCCACAACAATAGGATAGACAACCGTCTGTGTAGTAGACTGATGATTCTGATAGAGCCATCATCCTTTGATTCGGATGATCATTTGTGAAGTAATGATGTACATTCAATGTTTTTATTTTCCTGAATATATCGCAGCATGGATGGATGAAACTAGATCTACGGTCTTCAAACTCGTCCAATCTTCACCCGAAGTACATGTCAATCCATGTGAAAAAATGTTCTGGAGTCGAACATGGAAAGACATCGCCTGATTACCAGCCAATGATGTAAGATGTTAACAAGTGCGAGAGGAGTCACCGATAATGATGATGACCCTCAAGGTACTACAGTACAATTCACGTGGTGTGAAAATGGGACTTGGCATCAAACACCACACAAAATCTTTCGGTCGAAGGCCATTGATGTAAACCTGTCGCCGGAACTGAGAAACTTGCCATTCAGGCATGCGAGCTTCAAAGTACTGAAAGGGTTGTTCCTAGGTCGACTTCTTGGATAATGAGCTCTCATCGACAAGAAGTGACCCATCGTAGGAGGGCCTTAATGAATCTCACATCTACAACATGGAATGGAGAAAATGATTTTGTGGAGGTGAAAACGATATGATGATATAGGGTTCAGGGTGGCGGTCATGAAAGAATGAAGGGTGAAGGTATTGCAGTGGGTGAGACACAAGTTGGGTTTGTGAATTCTCTGATCGACTTCTCTTGAACATATCGAACACTAAAATGGATTGATAGCATTAACCCCAAATATGGATGGTACGATGGACCAATGGTACTTTGACCGGTGAACGGAATAACCCAACCCGACTCAATCATGGTGATGGAGTGAAAGTGTCATGTTCAAGAGCGAGTTTCTTCAAGTTTTCTTCCCAATTTTCCCCAGTCATTGCTGACTAGTACCTCTTTATTTTTATCAAGCTTGAGGAGGATAACATATGCTTGTTCTATAATTTTCCATTCAGGAAAACCCGTCGCTATGTTTTAATGAGCCTAGCAACAGTGAAACTCGTTCTTGTCTATATAGACAAGTTTGTTGCTATTTGTTTTAACGAGTTTAACGACAAAGATAACTCGGTCCTTTTTCAATTTTAGAGTGTCTGAAAAGAGATGGAAAGGAAACTCCAGTAATCCTTTTTTGTCATATAATCCCTTAAGTTCGAAAAGGTATAAAATAATATGAAAGGGATGAATTTTCGATAGTTTTAACGAGCTGAACAAGACAAGTGCTCAATATTTTTGTGTAATAATCCCTCAGGTCCAAAAATATTAAAATCTAGAGGAGGGATAGTACTTTTGATAGCTTTAACGAGCTAGAGAGGCCAATTGCTCGGCAATCTTTTCATATTTTACGAGTTAGAAGAAAAGAGCTTAAAGGAGACTCATTTTTGAGGGACAAATGATATTTTCAGGTAGTTAGTGATTCCAGGTAAGGTTTGGAATTTTCAAATCATAGTAGTGTTACAAGGATGGCTAACAGAATCACTTGTCGCAGTTTTTCCTCAAAAGGGTAAACAATTAAATGGAGGCGTATGGTCGGCTAAAATAGAGTGGAGGTGATGGTAAGAACATGACCAAGGCTCAAAAGTTGATGATAATGTGTTTGCAATGGTTATTTACTAGAGATTGGTTCATTTTGTAATGAGCTTAAACTCTAGCGGAACATATGCTCATTGCTTAGGTTTAATTTTTAACGAGCTTGAACTTTGCGTAAAACTGTTTGTGATAACGGTCATTGATATTCAACTCACCATTAACACTATGTTCTTTTGACGGTCATACTACATATTCAATTGCTCCATAAAACTGATTAGAAATGAGAATACATGCTTAAAAAATGAGTTAAAACACTAATACCCTACTCGAATTATGTGGAAAGTAATTTAAAAGTGGTTTTTACCCCTCATTTTACCATTTCATTTGAGCTTGAGATTATTGGAGCTTTGGAGGTGTTTTCCGCTTTGATTTTCACTAGCTAATTTTGGGAGATTCTGTGGACGATTCTTGGCGCCATTTGGACCAGGTAGGAGCTCAACCTATGCTCTTCAGTTGCATCCTTTCCTTTTTGAATTCTGAGCATGTTTCCCTGTTTTTCTAAGCCTCTAAGGTTTGAACAATTCGTTTTGCCCCCATCGCACCCTGTGTATATCGAAAGGTGCGATGCATATTGGGCTGGCCATTGGCAAGTCAGTATGCATCTCACCCAGTACACAGCTGGGGTGCGATGGGCGCAAGGAGGGAAACTTGTGCACTATTTTTTCATGGAAATTTTGCCTGTTTTTTGCCAAATCAGGATCCTGACTCTTCTCTTGATTGATTTTTAGAGATTCATCAGAGCAAAATTGTTGTTACATGGTGAGAACACGAGCATGAAGAAGAGGACATGGTTGCTTTACATGATCCGGGTATGGTAACTGCATTACGGAACTATGGTTTGCTCAAGTTCTTCCACATATCTAGCATGAGGCAACAAATCAACTTGTTGCAATATTTCCTCAATGGATGGGATCCTACAAACCAGGTGTTCCAAATCAGAGGCAAATCCATCCCCTTGACTATTGTGGACATCTACTTTTTGACTGATTTATCGAGGCGTGGTACCCACTATCAGGTTCCACCCGTGGGGGCGAATCCGTGAGAGATTATATTCATCAATACTGTAGAGAAGGATCTCAGCCGAGTAGGGATGGCAAGATCAACATCCGAGATGTCACTTACCAGTCTTTGAGGACTATATTGTTCGCCTTTGCTAGACTGGCTGGTAGTGTGGCTCTTCACTTGGCCAATAGGTCTTATATGTAGTATGCCTTGGAATGCCTTGAACCGAAGGTGATTAACTGGTGTGATGCAGTACTTCCGGTGATAAAATAACAGCTTACCAAGGTGAAAAATGGGCGGTCCAAGAACTTTGGCTATGGTTCCATTTTGACCGCTTTCACCTTGGAGAAGATCCCACTGATGCAGCCCTAGTACATTTCACTCGGTTTGCCGCCACCGACTGAGTCACGGATGTAGAGATGGGTTGACCTTATGGCCCGACATGCTAGTCAGCCACAGGTTTCTTTATCTGATGCCTTCTTTGAGTGGTTCAACCATCAAGAGATGGTTTATGCCGAGTGTCCGTACGGTGGTATGGATTTCCGGGGTGACCCATATTTGGTGCTACCAGCTGGCGAGCAGTGGAGTGTTATAGGTAAAATTCCTTACTATATCCCTGTTTATTGCTTTTATAATGCTCTTGTGCTTTCTTTTATCAAGACTAATCAAAACTCACGTGCTCATGCAGATATCAAACTGGTGCAACCAACAGTACGACTGAGAGCGCCAACTGCTGTTCCAGTAGGAGAGGCTGTAGGGAGGGTTATCCTTCGCGACCTGGATGTGGCTGAGACTCTTGAAGCATTGCAGGATCAGATCGAAGGCCTCACTCTTAGTATCTTGGATGTGAGGACCGACGAGCTGCCTCTGAGATTACAGCTACATATACTGGTGTGCCAGGTCGATGGACTAGGCTTTTACGCATGATTGCACAGGCGGTGACTTGTTATCACCAGCACCATTAGACTAGGGAGCCCCCTAGCATTTTGAGTCTTTGGGTCATTTGACCGATTTTGTCTTGGACACAGAACACTACGTGTAAACCATAAACAGTTATATATATTTTTTATTTTCGGAGCTTTATTTTCGTTAAGTTATATGATCCTGATGCAAATATTGATGAAATGCTTTGCTTTTATAAATGTCGCAAATGTCTATCTAACACATAATTTGCTAATGAATCTGTTAATGTGTTTAAGCTTCTAGAAATATGTTGATATTAGATACAATCGAACTGTCTTTCCAAAACCTTGACCCTTAGGAACATGCGATAAATAGCTGGATTCCACACAGAATAGGTGCCGATGAGCTGTAGAATGACGAGTTATGAGTCTAGCCTGACGATAAGTCGACGTATGCCATGTGCGATGGCATCAGAGAGGAGCTCTATCAACGCACTGTATTCAGCGGTGTTGTGCGTTGCTTGACTAATACATACCCCTCTGAAACTCGCTAACTCGCCACTTGGATCAAAGATGGGCCAGGCTACAGAAGATACGTTCGGTGAACTACGGCTCTCTCCATTTGCATATCCAACAAATGATTCCAATAGGTTTGACATCTGTAAAAAATGCAAAAGTGGATTACCTAACTAAAACTATTGCTCTTAGCGAAAACAAAAATGTAACAAAAGCATATGAAGAGGTTAATACACTGAGTCAAGCATATTAATGCTTAAGGTACAACCCGTTTCAGGCTTGCGACAGTGGAATCCCATCATAATCCACTAACGTGTAGGCTCCTTTTACTAATACACGCTTAACAATATAGGGGCCCATCCATAAAGACTGGAACTTACCTGCTCCCAACTGGTCGGATTCCTGGTCGTAAGGTAAGACTAGGTCGCCTTCTGAGAAGACACGGGGTTTGACATTCTTGTCAAATTGCACCTTGACTCGTTTCTTATGTGCTTCGTTAGCCAAGGAGGCATCACAAAAATTTTCATCCAGTTGGATTAATTCCAAGAAACAAGCCTCCTCTTCTGAAGTTTCGAGGAGAATATCGACTGCGAGTTTGAGGGATGAGATTTCACACTGAACTGGTAAGATTGCTTCCAAGCCATACACCAGCTGAAAGGGTGTAAACCTGATCGCATTTCTCACCGATGTCTGGTATGCCCATAAGGCTGAGTACAAGATTAGGTGCCAATTCTGTTTATGGATTCCAATCATCCTTTGCAGCATGCGCTTCAGGACTTTGTTGATTGCCTCAACTTGCCCGTTAGCTTGCGGATAATACAGAGTAGAGCTGTCGTGGGACAGTCCTAATTTGGCAGCCAACTCAACCATCATGTGATTGTGAAAATGTGATCCATGATCTATGACTATAGCTTGTGGAACATCGAATCTGGAGACTACATGATTGAAAAAGAAAAGAGCAATAAATGCACCGTTGTTGTTTAATATAGGCATCGCCTCGGCCCATTTCGTAAAATAGTCAACTGCGACTATGAAATCTATGCCCCATTTGGCGAATGGTCCAACAGTGACTACTGGTTGCACAAGTGTGGGTGGTATTTTGGTTTTGCGATCGAAGATTTCACAAGCATGGCAACCTCTGACTGCGATTATGCAACCTTTGAACATTGTTGGCTAGAAGTATCTTGCTCGTAAAATCCTTTGTGGTGTAGCATAACCAAATTGATGCCCCCCACATGCACCTGAATGACAATCATTTAGGACTTTTTCGGCCTTGTCATGGGCGAGGCACCTCCGCAGAACTGTATCAATAACATGACGGTAAACTGTATCACCGACGATCATGTAGTCTTTTGCTTGGTATCGAGTACGTCGTTGCTCTGAACGGGAGGTATTAGACCTATATGTTTGGGTCTGGAGATATATGATTATATCTCCATACCACAGATCGCTTGAAGATATCAGAAACAAAGATTCATCCATGATTGTTTCATTGGATGTTGAATCGTTGGACGACGATGGGAGATCGCATAGTAACTCCACGAAAACAAGGGCTTTCTTTGATTTGGATTTTACGAATTCCAGATCAAACTCTTGCAAAATTGCTATCCATTTGGAATATTTTCCCCCTAGTAACTTTTGCGACAAGATATAAGTCATGGGGTTGCAATCTAACAAAATGGTAGTTTTTCAAAAGAGGATATAGTGTTGAAATCTCTGTATCGCTTGAACAGCTGTGAGAGCCAGGTTTTCAACATAGGAGTACTTGGTTTCTGTATCATTTAAGTTTCAACTTAAATAATAGATAGGATGTTTAATTCCATTGTATTCTTGAACTAAAACCATTGCTATGGTCGTATCTGCTACAGCCAGATACAGGTTAAAATCTTTTTGATAATCAAGAGAATACATTAATGATGCATTTATTAGGGATTCCTTCAGAGCATCAAAGGAAGCTTGCGCAACCTGGTCCCAGATGAAGGGTACCTCCTTTTTCAACAGACGCATATAACCTTTAGCAAGTTCAGCATAATTTGGAATGAACCTCCTCAAAATGTTTTCTTTCCCTTGGAGTTTCTGAATTTGAAGCAAGTTTGAAGGTGGAGGCAAATCAATGATTGCCTGAACCTTACATGGGTCGAGACGAATCCCGTCCTTTGAGACTAAAAAGCCAAGTAAATGACCATAACCGACACGAAACACACATTTGTGTGGATTGAGTCGTATCTTGTAGTGTCGGCAATGTAGAAATATCGCTCTCAAATGCTGCGGATGATCGGTCCGCTTTTGCGAATGACCGAGAAGATCGTCGAGATATAGTTGAATGATGTTTTTCATGTCATGGAAGGCATAATTCATTGCCCTCTGAAAGGTTGCCCTTGCGTTCTTTAAACCAGAAGGTAGCTTGCGGTAAGCAAATGTGCCCCACGGACAAATAAATGCAGTCTTTGACTGGTCCTGTGGGCGGATATTTAGTTGATTATACCTGGAAAATCCATCCATAAATGAAAAGATTTCACATCCGGTGCATTCATCAATTATCTTGTCAATGAAGGGTGTAGGGTAGTTGTCTTTTGGACAAGCTTGATTTACATCCCTATAATCAACGCACACTCTAATCATTCCTTGCTTTTTCATCAAAGGAACAATATTCGATAGCCAATCAGTTAGAGGAACCGGGTAAATGAAACCAGCATGGAGAAGTTTTTCAACTTCTGCCTTGATGGCAGCACCTTTCTTGGGGTGCACTTACCGAAGCTATTTTCGTACTGGTTTGACATCTGGATACACATTAAGTGTTCAACAATGCTCGAGTCAATGCCTGGCATTTCTTCATATGACCATGCAAAGACATCTCTGAACTCGTGAAAGAGAGCGTAATATATTTCCAGTTCTGAAGGAGAACAAGATTTGTTGACATGAATATTCTCTACAACATTTGGTTTGGTCGAGATATTGATGGTGATAGTGTCTTCAATATTGGACAAGTTTCGCTCGGAATCCACCGTATTTACTATATTTGATAGGAAATCAAAAACTGAAGGATGATCAAGGTCGCTGGAACAATCTTCTTTGTAATCTGGAAGATGGGAACGATGGTGGTAATCTTCCCATGGTGCCCTATCAATCATCATTGACTGAACAATTCCTTTGTCTGTAGAATGTACATGAGACCAAGGATCTGAAGAGGTACAATATTCCTTAGACCTATCTATCCAAACGCCTGATGAGCATTTATTTGCATTTGCCTCCCATGCCAAAAACATTGATTGCTACAATATTTCTATTGGGCTCGAAGGCAAAACCTCGCGATGATCCATGCTAACATCGTGATGGGATATCTTCTGAATGGAATACATCATATTGCAGGTTCCCACCGTGGCCACTTCCGCCAGATTGTTTGGAGACGGTAGGACAAAAGCACCCATCAATGTCGTGTCTTTTAGTAGGCCTACTTCGATATTTTGAAGCAACTAAGAGCTCCCATGGATCATCAAAATGCTGCCCGTAACTTGTGAACTATTGGGGAGCAACATTTGTTGGTCGACGATTGTAATTCCTCCTTGGAAAGGAAATTCAATCTTTCTGAAGTATGTCGACACAACAACAGCCATAGCATATATCCAGGGCCTTCGCAGTAGGATGTTGTAATCGAGGTTTCCGTCGATAACTTCAACATTAATTTCTGCTATCTTGCCCCCCAGTTGCAAGTTACTTAAAATCCCGTATGGAGCATATGTTCATCCATCAAATGCTTTTGATGTCATTGACGATCACAACAAGGGTGGTGAGCCTAAAGTTTTCCAGCAACTCATCGACATAATACATGTAGATGCTCCCTCATCAATAATTGTTCAATGAACAGTTTTGGTGAGGGTTTTCACTTGAATAAGGAAATCAAGTTGAGCTGGTAACTGAGGGTCATATCCTTTATGATTAAAGGCCACAAGATTGGAATCCGCTGGGTCAATCCCACCTATTGCTGGTAATAGAGCCTGCTTCTAGGGCGGGCAATTTTGCAGTACCTCAAGTGTCAACATATCAGACGACGATTGGGCCAGGTCCTCTACTATATTAAAATTCTTTGTCGCTCTGGCATGAGGATTAAATGTCAATTTGTGTACTACTCCCTTTGGCGACTTTATCGTTAGCTTAGGAATGATGGTTGGCACAACTTCAGTCAAAGTTGTTGTCGAACTACTAGGTTGATCAGTAGCCTTGTTGTTCAACAGCTGTGGATTCTCGTAATATTTATTCCTTGTCAATATCAAAGCATCATTTTGTTGTTTTGAAATGGAAAACATAAGCACTTGGGATGGGAAAGCATTTTCACTAGCAACCAGATTGGTTCCTAGGTTTGGAAATGGATCAGTCAATACTGTTGAGGTTTTTGAATTCTTTAAGAGTTTCCTGAGCTTAGCTTTATGTGGACAGTCCTTCGTCCAATGATCCTCATCGCATATAAAGCATGGATGATTTGGTTTCCTTTCTCCAGAAGGGTTTGCCGAAGATTTTTCAGGACACAACTCCTCCCGTTTCTTCTTTTTCCCTTTCTTTTTCTTCTTGCCTCCTAGTTACTTCAGTTCTTTGCCTTTGTCAGTCGACACGGCATTTACCTCCGAGACGAGGAGTTCTTCATTTGCATTTTGACTAGAAATTGTACAAGCTTTCTTTGATGTAGCCTTTATGGTTTTCGTGCTAGTCGTGCCTATCATGCCATCGCCGTCATGAGAGTATTTGTTTGATTTAGGAGGAGGAGGAATGGAAAAATCCGGTCTAGGAGCATTGAGGATTTTTTCATAGATTGTGCCAGACTAAGTATAGATCAAGTCTAGATATTGCACATGAGCAATGACTTGCTCTTCAGTGACGACCCCTCCCTTTGCCACATCTTCTATGATAGAAGGTAATAATGACTTAATAAACCATTCAGCTAGCAACTGATCAGGAACATATGTTTTTACCATTCTACGACGACGTCGCCACTCATGGATATGATCAGATATGTGAGTAGCTGTCGTCTGTTTGAAATTGGTAAGAAGCTTTTTTCATGTTTCATACCTTATTGGTAACTGAAAATGGGTTAAAAAGGTTGTGGCAAGGGTGCTAAAGTTATCAAATGAAGCTCTAGGCAATTCCATGTACCATTTTGCTGCCAGACCAGTTAACGTTCGCTGAAAAAGGTGAAGCCTAATCGAATCATCATTTAGAGTGTTTGATGAACACCATAGATGAAAGTCCATCACATGATTCGACGGGTCTTCACCCAGATTTCCATTAAATTTAGGAATATCTGATGGAAGTTTATGAGGAATCGCCAGCCACCAAGGGGCATAAGCAATTGGATCGTTTGTTAGTCGATTTAGATCCGGTAACTCTAAAGTTGCCACGAAGGGCAACTGTTGATTCAGGTTCGGTGAAGCATACCCAGGATAGGATGGTATTGCCTGAGCAATGGGTCTTTGCATACTAGCATAATGCATTTGATGCTGATAACTTTGGTAAGGTTGATGGGCATAACCATTATGAAATGATTGATGTTGACCATTTTGAATATACGACTGCCCATTACCTGGAAAGATTTGTTGCTCAAATCCTTGGTAAACTTGTTGGAATTGCAGTTGTTGATATTATACTAGCCATGGTTGTGAAGCCATTTGTTGTTGCCCAATACTGGCTGTTTGACCAAGATGAGGGTTAATAGTACCCATTTGAACCTGGGTCACTCTGGTTAAGGAGCCATTACTCAGTGATTGTGGCTGTGTCGTGGAGACAGGAGGCTGTTGTATTACGACCCGAGAAACTTGAGGTTGGCATACAACAGGCAATGCTTGTACTTGCGACACTGTCACAATGGCCATTGTAGTGGGGATATTCGACACAGGTAGGCTTTGTTGCATTGAGTATACAATTCTTGGTTGTTGAGGCAGTATTGGCACCCAACCGCTGGATGTAATTCCAGCATGACCCGAATTCTATTGCGTACTCCCATATGGTTGTTCTCCCAGAGGAAACAATGAAAGGGCATACTGCCCACCATATGGTGGAAATCCAGTGCTCAAAGGAATGATTGGCCTTTGGGGACCGGACTTCCCAATTTGATACTATTGTGAAGGATCAATTTGGTGAGACTCAACATAAGAGATTCCAGATATTATTCCAGACGAACAAACGGGAACAGACCATACTATCGAAACAGTCCTTGGATGGACTCCATCTAGCGGTTGAGAGCTAGTTGGGATAGATGGTACACCAGTGAACATTTTTGGAGTAGCAATAGGAGGTTTTGTTCCTACTGCGTCAAATGACACAGTCCTAGATGTCGATGGTTGTTCGGAGATATCTAGTCTATCCAAAATATTTCCTAGTGATTCCACAGGAACTTGCGATGAAGCGAGACTAACTTCTGATGAAGAAGGATATAGGGTGATCCCGGCTCCAAAATGTGATGGAGTACTGGATGGAGGATCCTCCACAATCTCTTCTATAACAATCAAACCACGTGGGAGAGGTAGATCGTCAGGTCTGTAAAATATTTCTAGTGCCGAAGAAGGTATAGACTTTGCAGCCATAGTTGTTGGAGGGGTAATGTCTTCTGAATCAGCTATAGATGGAGTTGGTTCAGGAATAGAAGCGTTTAGCGTTACACTAGGATCAGTTCTAATGTCCTCTTATGGCCACGAAATTTCTTCTGTAAAGGCAGGGGTACCAGAAACGGTTGGAGTAACTGGAGTCCCTGAGGATGTTGGAACACAAGTTCCAAGCAAACCAGGGGATTTTGATCTGGTTAAATGAGTTCGCTTTGTTCAGAATAGTTTCGTTTCCAGAGTCAAAGATGGTTGACTAGTTAATCTCTGCGAATGACAGGGTTTCAATTGACTTTCCTCCACGATTGCGGATTACTCAATCAACTCAAAATAAAGGGGAAAATTGATTCCAAATTTAATGAATTTTAGATGTTTTGACACAACTTGCTTTTTCAACTTTTAAGATTTGAGAAAAAGCTAAAGATGACTCTAGTCGCCTTCGATTTTTAATGATCCTGAAGTGACAAGTACTCAGATGGTCCTTTTCCTTTAAGGAGTAATAAAAGGAATGAAAGAGACTACTCTGGAAATCTAGACAGAGGGATTACCAAACCAAACGCAAAATTGCATAATACTTTTTACGGTACGGCAGTCAATCTTCCCGAATGTTGTGTTCAGTGCATTGCAATCAATAGGGCAACAGACATGGCTTCCTAAGGATAAAGGATATAGCCTATTATGGTCTCTCAATATATACTTGACAGTACCTGGGAGCACAAGTCCATACTGGCACTTATCGTCTCAAAAAGGAGGAATCACCCAACCTACAATGAAAGTGACAGTTACCAGGCTTTACGACGCTGGAATACATCTCTAGCCTAGACTTCTAAATGTTGTGCGTTAGGTTCCAAAGCGTTTTTATGTTCATTGAATTTATTTTACAGTTGATCATTATTAAGAAATTTGCTTTTCAGGTTCACTGCATGATGTAGATATACAATTCCTAAAATGCAATCTAAGATGATAAACAATCATTTAATATTCTTTTTGCAATGAAAATCCTAGCTACTAAGGAAAGAGAAGTAGGCTTCTTTCAACATAGGTCAGAGAGCACACACTAGATGCATTGTCCTAAATCAAAATCAACAAGCCATCTAAATGCAAATGCACATGCATGTATTTGTTTTCTCTTTCTTAATGTGTGAATGACAAAAAGAATGCTAAGTACAATTCTGAATGGTTTCAAGCGATAGTACTAACGATTTTCTCTTCAAAAGATGAAAGGAAGATGACGACACTTTGCGATTTTGAATTGAAAATTACTTTCGACACTTGAAAAACTATTAATTAAAATCAAATACAAGAGTAACAGTGTAATCTACCATCAAGAACAATAGAATTCTTTTCATTGACTGAAAATGACACTTGCGACACTTCCAAATCAAAAGACGACAGTTTGATTATGCTACTTCTTTGTAAATGAGAACCATAAATGGTGAACAATACATAAAAACATTTACAGTTCTTTGTACAATGGAGGCTGAATCATGCAAAGGAAGGGAGTTTCCACAATGGTATACTAATCATAGACAACAAAACTCCTGAATAAAGCTGAAGAGAGTGAACAAAAAACCAAAATCTGGAAGCAGAAATAGTCTTATCTGATCATCGCCCCTGTAACACAGGGAAAGAGTGATGCATCCCACCTATTCCACGCAGGAGGTGCGATGCATCTAGGTTCCCAAGAGGAGAAGGTGCGATGGTCCAGGGACGAGACTTCAAATTGGTTCTTGGTCACAGTTTGCAACTTAGTTCAGGGATTTAGGCCGAGCTAATGATAGTCAGTAAATACAAATCACAGGGGCTGATCTAATGAGGTTACTTGAGCCACCACCAGGGAAATTAGGATGTTTGAAAATCAATTTTTTAGTTTATAAACAAAACTTGGAGATAGAATGAAGGAGCATTGATCTACTTTGTACTTGCATAGCAAATGCAGTTCGAAGGCTAGCTGGCTTGACTTCAGGCTTCGTCGGTCGTTTATAAAGCAAACAAATGTAGACAAGCAAACAAGCTATTCGCTCACCAGCGGAGTCGCCATTTTGTTATCGGGAAATCTAGTGTCTATGCACAGCTGCTAGTCCCACTAAGACGGGTAGCTATCTTAGAAACAAACAAACTAAAGTTACTTTCATTTTCCTTTATGAGAAGTAGATAGGAGAGTACCAAAGAATACCAACCTCGATCTTTCGCTTGGTTCCTTACTTGTTCCTTCTCCCCTCTAACGGATCTTTTCTGCTCCTCCCTTGATTACTCCGCTTCAAAGAGTACCTGTAAATCAAAGTAGCATAATACCTTCAAGGTACAGAGATCTACAATCATAAACAATAAACGACCAGATATATATTGACCACACAAATGCATATATCATTAAACATACAAGAATGTGGTGGAAAACTTGAATAGCTTTATTGATATAAAGATTAGAACCCATTTATCTGACCCAGCGTCATCCTCCCAACATGAAAGCCCTTCCTCACCTCATGAAAAGCTTAGATCACCCAAAACTATGATGTTCCACTAGGAAACCCACAACACTTCCTTACAAGATACAAGATTCCAGCCTTCGGATCTCTAGGATGAGGGATCCATAT
The DNA here is from genome assembly GCA_000404065.3 of Pinus taeda. NCBI lineage: Eukaryota > Viridiplantae > Streptophyta > Pinopsida > Pinales > Pinaceae > Pinus > Pinus taeda. Next base: position 60,326 of record APFE030270935.1, on the reverse strand, counting down.
ATAGATGATTGTAGGGGAGCGAGCCAACTTATGGGATTTTGATTAGTGTCTTCTCTCTAATAGTTCTTTGTTCCACTTGGAGATTCATGATCTCTTACTCATCCTTGGGTGAATTCACAGAGGCAAGTGTCATAGGAGAAGTTTCTAGAAGATTCCATGATCATCCACCTTGCAAACTGTCTCTGCCATTTGTCTACTCTCACCCATTGTACCCTACAGAAGGGATTTTCAGTATGCATCGCACTTTTTTCATGGTGTAGGTGAGATGCATTGCACCCTTTGCACTGAGCAGTTTGTATGGTCGAGTTTTGACTAGTTCTGAGCAGTTTTCTATGGAGAACTTCTGATCAGCTGACCTTGTTCCTTTAGGGTATGAAGCAACACTTTTAGGGATTCAGAAGACCTTGGTTTATTGACATATATGATTGGGGTTGCAGTGCCCAAATATGTCTATAGCAGATATTAATGTTCCTTGGATCCTCCTCTTCTTCTTCAGTAGTCACATTGTAGCACTCCAGTGCATGGCGTAGTTGGGTGGTCCAATCTGGTTGAATAAAATCCAAGGGATCCTGTGGTATTCTGAAGATCGCTACCTTGACCTCCTGCAATGCTTCATTGATGCACTCAAATCCATCCTCAAATTTGAATTTCATAATGAATCCCTGTCTCAAAATATCCCACTCATTAGTGTCATGGTGAAGCTTTGTTTCCAAGTACCAATTCATTGTTATTACATCCAAAGTGTGACAGAACAAATGCACCCACTTCGGTTGCAGCTCTGCTCCATAAGCATTAGTCCATTTTGCTAATTGATCGCATGGATCACTCCCATCATATTTCTCTATCAATCGCACTTTTGGGTGACCAAACCGCACCCACATCATTCTTATATACTCGTTCCATCCATCAAAATTATCTTTATGCGTACCCCACCATATTGTGGGCATAGCGAGCAATGCCAAATCCAAGGCTTGGAAGTGGTGCTTCTCTAGTACTTCCCTTTCAAATGCATCCAAAAATTTATCTACGTCAGTTAAACCATCATAATAAGGAAAACTCCTTACCTTCGATGAAACACAGTGCAATGATTTAGTCATCATGTTATAATGAAACGTAGATACTTCATGCAACCTATTCTACCAGTGTTCCACCTCCTCATCCAAATCTGACATGCAGGAAATTTAGCGATACCATGCAATGCATCGATTTGCTGTCGGATTCACCCACTCATTGTATAGCATTGTTATTTTGTAGATCTAGTCCAAATCATCGTCACTTTCATAATAGCAGACCAGTTCAGTATAGTGTGGTCCCTCTGCAGGGTCTAAAGGTACTACTATGTGGATCAATTTCCTCTCAAATGACATTATTCACTTCTTCAACTTGATAACCCCATTCATGTCAATGACCAAGTCGATCGCAAGGAGTGCAGGGTAGGGATTGTTGTCATCAACAATCTCTATCACCTCGAAATCATCCAACATGCTCGGGCCTTCAATATCTACTATCACTCCCTGTAATATTCCCATGGGGATAATCTTTTGTTCATTCACCATCCCCAATTGAATCGAAGACCACTGAAGCATAGGTATCCGCATTCTCTCCCATGTTTGTTTAGGAAAAACATTCACATCTGACCCAAGATCCAGAATAACTTGGTTCATTTCATATTCGCATATTTGGATGGTGAGCCTCATGTCACGCCCTATTCTTGCCTTATGCTTACCAATTTTTGTGACCATGTGTGATCCCTCAGGAGCATTTTCTTTACCGGCACACTTATTTATCAACTCCTATAACCATTTGACAACCTTTCTATCAAGCAACAGCGTCATGCAAGTTTCCAAAAAGGTAGTGAGCATGGGTGGGTCCATTTCTTCAGACTGATTATCCTGACTTCCTGAGGTAGAAGCCTCAGCGAAGATTTTCTTTGCTTCCATGAAGGTTTCTTTTGCACGCTCTAAATCAAAGTCAACCTCCTTCTCTGGACCATTGCAAACCCATTCACTTTCTTCAGGTTGCGCTCCCTTATCTTTGCCAGTCCTCATTCCATTTCACAGCACGATATTCACATTAGGATCCTCTTCGCTGGGTTCAACCCTCATCATCTGTAGGTTTTTAGTAGGCTACTGAGGTTGCATCCCCTTTTCCCACATCTTAGCTATTAATACAGGGTAGTCTTCTGTCATGTGGTCAAACTGAGTATAGTATTGGCACGACAGGAACGTCGAGTTCATACACTCTCGTGCGTAGTGTCCTGGCCCTCCAAAATTGTAGCAAATAATTTGCCACCGACCTATCGTAGGGCCTCCTCCTCCTCGGCCTCGTCCGTGACCCTGATATCCACCACACACTCCTCGAGTGCCTTGATCCAAAGTATGAGCCTCTGTCTGCATGCGTTACGCAAGCATTCTCTCCATCATTAACTCATAGCTACGGCAGTTGCGCTCATCGTGACCCACTAATTTGCAGAAGTTGTAGAAGAGATGTTGTGGTGTCTGTACAAATTTTTGCAGTAAGTGGCAATTGTTTGTTACATGTTTTCCAGCTACTTGACAGATAGCACACCACAGTGCAAGCCTCGTACTTGGACCTGCTTGAGCTTCCAGCCTCAGAGGCATCAACCCTCCTCTTGCAACATAATCCATGAAGACAAGGAAATGATCTTAATCATGCCCCTGACTCTTACATTTCAAACACCAAACTTGTTCACGCACCTCTAGCCAAGACGCTCTATCTTTCTTCAGACTTTGGAACTCTAGGCATAGATTCTGCAACTCCCCGTGGATCTGATGAACTCCCAAAACAACATCTTGAATCGGTGTCTCATGCAATATCATCACAATCTTCATGGCTTCACCTGGGTCCCAATCTTTTTCTGTGATAAAGCAACCCTTAAATGAGGTAAGGGAGAAGCCACAAACCATTCGTGGTGCTCCACATCCATAAGATTCATGTTAGCTTTGGGGATCTTGCATTTCAATCTTTGATCCAGCTCCTAGGGTGTCTCACCTAGTTTCAACATAATTTTATCGAATCTAATGATTGATTGTGCTTCAAACTTGTGCCTATTGAATTCCTTATTCAGCATAGTATGAATATTTGCCAATGCAACTATCAGGTTATCGGTGCAGTACTTAATGTACCACGTTAGCACATGATCCTCTAAAGAACTAACCAATGTTTCTTTCTTCATTAGATCATCTATAATGTTTTGGGTTGTCCATACGGCTTTTGCAATGAACCAAAACTAGTCCAGGTCCTCATTTCCCAAGGCCTTGAAAACGAGCAAATTCACTGCATTCACCATATTGAATGGTGGTGGAGGTGGTGGTGGTACAGGCGAAGATGTATGTTGTGGAGGTGAAGATGGAGGCGGTGTGGGCTGTTGGGGTATTCACAGGAACCCTTGCCTTATTAATTGGACAACGCTCTGCAGTGAAGCCTGTACTGCTCCTTCATTGTCACTCAAAGGAGGCTCAATCACCGAGCTATATTCAGGGCCTGTTCTCCCTCTATCCCTGAATAACTTTCCACTACGCATAGCTCCAAACATCAAGGTAAGTGCATAACCCACTTTTCACACAAGAGAATTTTAATCCAGGTATTCAAATATCTTAAATACTTTCCTTGTGGTCCCTTGAAGAAGTGTCACTCTGCTTCACTGTAGTTGACCAAGGTATCGACCGTGAACTCTGTCACAAATCCTCCGATGACACGATTAAGCCAGTGATCGACATCATGTGTGATCTTATCTTCAGAGGCTTCCAATCTCTACACTGACTCCACGGTCCACATTATTGGATTTTCAAGCCTCCACTTTCCCTGACTGTCTACCAATTTAGTGATCCACTCATATAGCTCAATCCGAAAGGAAAATAAGACAATTTTGTGTATCTCTGTGTACAGATACATTTCCAAACACTGTTATTTTGTTAATCATGGATTCCTATTTTCTTGCGTTGTGAATTCGTGGATATTTCTATCCAACCACTCCTCAATTTCTTTCTTTATTGGATTCCACTGATGTGACATCAGACATCTCTTTATGCAGATCTTGGTCCCGACAAGGAAACCATTTTTTGGCTTAGTGGGTCCTGATCCATGTTCATAGTTAAGTTTTCCAAATAAACCCCTACATTACTGGCCCTTTTGGCATCAACCCACAAAGCGTGGACTGAAGTGTCACCCGAAGCAGTATGGGGGGATGTTGGAACCAATTTTCCACACCTAGAGATGAGTGTGATGTCATTTTATGTCTTAAAATTGTCTATAGCGCAAATTGATAAGCCTTTAGGGCTTATCGATATATATTCCCTTAATCAGATTCTATACCTCCACAAAGGTCTACAACTATTTTTTGCGGACCCTAAATAGGTGAATTAACCACTAACACGCCTCTGTGATTAGTCCTAACTTTGTGTTTACCCAGATCATCTTAAATGTTGGATAACATTAACATGCAATGAGATACTCTTCATGTAAACAATTATTATTACTTGCTTATATGACAATGTAAATCATGTAAACTTGCGCACCAATACAATATTAGTTCATAAACCCATCATTCATCGTAGCATAAAAGCACATTCATTCACAATAGAAATAGATAGAAAAAACACAGATATTTCGAGAATAATCTCTTTATTGATACTTTAGTTCTTCTTATAGACTCAAGATTTCCCTTCACACTCATCTATCGGGGTCTGCACACTCAACTACAGATTCTACTCTAGGTCTCTGTGCACACAGTTGCAGAGCCTCTCTTCTACTCTAAGACTTCTTTTCTCTTACTCTTAATGACCCATTACATCTTTATTCTTTGTTATCATTATGCCTTAGACTCTCTAAGACTCTCCTTTTTATACAATCCCATGGCCCGTGGACCATGGGTATGTCTACAAGCAAACACAACTTACATAACAGAAGGGTAAAACCCTTTATAACACTTTACCATCTACGCGCTCCGTGACCACATTTTCCAGAGACTTTACTGTTTTTACAGTAAAACTTGGGCATTTTGCCCCAAAACTTGGGATTTTTCGCCCAAAATTGACCCTAGGGAACCCTGTCCCAACAACTATCTAATATTGGATAAATGAAATTCGAATTCAACAATTTTTGTAGTTCCTCTTTAACAATTTCCCTTAAATTTGGATTCATTCTCCTTTGAGGTTGTCGAATTGGTTTAGCATTTACTTCAATGTAAATATGATGTATAAAAGTATTGGGATCAATTCCTTTCATTCATTGTATTCCCATGCATAATAAGAGGAATGTTCTTGTAACATTTTTATGAAATATTTCTTTTGAAATTCTTCGAGATCATTATTGGTATTCAAGGTTTTTCTTCTGGAAGCATTTCTATTGAAGAATTGCCAATTTTTTCCATAGAATGTAAATATAACTGACGAGATGATAAATATTCAATAGTACATCTTCCATGAAAACTTTGATTAGATTCACAATATGAGGAATACTCATTATTTTCCATTAAATTCAAAATCTGATCTTCTTTATCTATTTTTGATGTAAGAAAGATTGGTTGTATATCAATATCATCATCTATCCATTCTTCACATTTTACCTCTATTGTTGTTTTTGTAGGAGGATATAATGTGAATTTCTTTGTTGAACTTCCATCAGAAATAAACATATTGCCAGATCCACAACTTATAAAAGCATAAACTATAGCTAACCATGGTCTTCCTAGAATCAATGAATGTCCTCCTAAATTAGTCTTGGGTGTTAGAATCATAAATCAACAGGATACTCTGAAGAATCTAAGGATACAAATTTATCTTATAATACACAATTAGATTTAATAACAGATCTGTCTGCTAATTGCAAAAATGTAGGTGTATTAGGAAGTTTCAATTGATTCATATTTTGTTTACTCATGATGTTTATAGTTGCTCCTAAATCAATAAATGTGTTTGGAATTTTGATACCATTGATATGTGTTTTCACAATGGGACATCTTGGATCAAGATATTTTTGAATTGTTGTTTTTCCCATCATGATATTTGCAATTTTTCTGACTAATTGGATTCCTTTGACTTATTTTCTATTTCTTCCTCATCTTTTAATACTTAACTCCTTAGTTGTCATTGCAAATATTTGTATTTCTTTCATAGCTTGTAACAAAGGAATTTTTATACAAACGTTCTTCCATTCATCTATGATATCATAATTAGGCAATAAAATATGTTTTTCTACCCCTGTATCAATTTTCAATATCTTGGGAAAAGGTGGTGTTTGGACAGATACTAAAGGTTTGTCTATGATGGCCGTTGAGTTTATTGGAATATCATTAGAATGTACAAGGGTGGTTTGGTTTTCAGATTTTTCTTCTTGATTAAGAGATTTCTCTTTTTTAGATAGATTCTCCTTTTCAGATTCTTGAATAACAACTGATGGGGACTTCTTTTCCAATACTCTACTAGATCTTAGTTGGACATTGTTTAGATCTAATGGAGTTATCATGTAAGTTTGGAAATTTTGTCCTTCCACATTGTAAAAAGGTTGTGAATTTTTATTATTATTTGGGTTGGAAGTGGTTGAGCAGGAAATTGATTTGGTCTTTGAGGAAATTGTAATGAAAGTCGTGGATTTGGATTCTGAGGTTGAGTTGGTTGAACATGTTGAGGAAAATATTGTTGTAGGAAAATAGGGTAATGTTGTTGATATTGAGGATATTGAGGATACTTTCCATAATGATTTTTCCATCCTTGTGCCAAAGGTTGAGGCCAATATTGTCAAGGCATGGGTGTAATCCAATTGTTTTGTGATGGATATGATTGAGGATAAAAAGGTGTTGTTAGTAAAGGTAGACACTTTGAAGAATACTATAGATGCATTGACAAATTCTATGAGTACTAAGAGGTTCTCTTGGTGTAGAGAAATAATGGGCATGGTAGGGATGGACCAATGACTAATCTCTCTTGTGGCCCCCTGTGGAAATGAAACAACAAGTGGGAGAATGTTGGGTGTGTGTTATATTATTTCCATGATTATACTGTTTGCAGGGGGGTCACAAGGGGGGTGGTAGCCCCCCCTGTCAGGGGGTTTGCAAGGGGCGGTATCCCCCTTGCATGGGGCCTGAAGCAGCACCTTAGGAAAATTATTTTGCACTGTATATTAGGTGGGTGGGCATACCTATGGTTTTGTGCATGGATTTCGCACATGGTTTTTGTAATGATGGTTTTAGTTCCATGGTATTTTATAGATCCGGTTAAGGGATCTATGGCTATTCTCTAATCTAGGGTTAGTGGAGTAAGGTTTATCGATGCTTTGGTGTGTATATATATGTATTGTAACATTGAAAGGAATATAATGAAAAATCAATCTAGTAGTTCTGGTTTTGGGATCCAAGGGAAAATATTTAGGTATATATGTTTTATGCTCTTGCCATTGTTTATTTTCTGCTTTTAAGAATTTGTTTGCAGGTAATTTTTGTATGGGGTTAAAACCTACACTTGTTTCATAGTAAAATGAAGAATCCCTAGCCAAAAATACTAAAAAATAATAAAATAACGAGAAAATGAACATTAATATTCAAAATGACTTCTCATTTTTACCATTTCACATTTTACCTTCAACAGTGAGTATTTGGATCCCTTTTTCCCTCAATCTTCTACAGCTGATTGTGGTGAATCCAAGGAAACAATTCAAGTGGCGTCACTTCCAGGTAGGAATTGAAACCTCTCCCTATCTTTTTATAGTCCATTTTTCTGTTTTCATGTAAAAGTTTTAAGGTTTTGGGACCCTTGGGTTCATATAAAATTCCGTAGGACCAACGAACCCCATGTCTTGAAAACTGCATTGCACCTAGGTAGGGGAACACTACTAGGGTGCGTTGGGTGCATTTCTCTAATTTTTCTTTCAGTTTTGCCTCAAATTTTGTAAGGTTTTTTGCATGGGAAAGAGACTAATGGATTCCTTGTTGATGTTTTAGGTACCCATTAGCACTAAATGGCATTCATTTGGAGAGAAAGAGAACACAATGAACAAGACTTGAATGTGGAAAATGACCTTGCTACCATCTAGGCACTCAAAAATTGTGGGTTATTGAAATTCTTATGGCTTCCTAGTATGATGCAATATATGGAGTTTTTCAAATATCTTGTCCACTCATGGGATATTTAGGCACATGCATTCAGATTTGGCGAGAATCTACTCGAGATACAGGTAGAGGATATTTATTTTCTGATAGGATTGTCAAAGAAAAGTGCCCTCGTCTCTCTTCTAGGTGGAAAAAGTGGTGATGAGACAGTGAAAGACTATATTGCTACCTATTTTGGACCTTGAGCCCTTCCTACTAGGGATGGAAAGATTAGCATAAAGGATGTAACCCAATTACCTCTAAGAATGATCTTATTCATTATCACAAGATTGGCAGGCAACTCAAAATTATATGTAGTAAGAAAATCATACATGCAGTATGGGATAGAGTGTATAGATTTGACAATATTCAACTAGAGTGAGGGAACAACAAATGTCTTGGTCAATTTGAAGGAACAACTTACTAAACAAAAGGAGGGGAAGTTGACGAACTTCTGCTATGGTGCGATCTTAGTCTCTTTTTCTCTGGAGTGGGTCCCATTACTACAGCCTAAGAAGATTATACTTGAGTCCATTGATCTGAGGATCACATAGATGAGGAGGTGGATAGACCATATCAGCCGACATGCAGGCCCATCAGTGATCAACTTTTCACTAGCCTTCTTTTGGTGGCTACAGACACAGTTCATCATTATCGATGATTATAGTGATGGATTTCCGTGATGATCCCGAGCTTGAGTTTCATGAGAGTGAGAAATAGGATTGTTTAGGTAATATACTTTGACCATTAAGCTTTCGAAAGCTTTTTTGTGTTTTTTTATGTTCCCATGACTAAACTATTTAATGTTTTCATGCAAAAATGGGACCTATTCGACCAGTAGGTTCTACATATCTCTATCGTATAGAGAGATAGCCAGAGGAGGAGGCAATGAGACCAGTATAGGTTGTGTGGTAGGACAAGATGCACTACGACATCCTGATGTAGCACATATCCTATCAGAGGTGGAGAACCACATGGAAGGACTGACACATGGGATTAATGAAACCGTGGTTGTTCAACTTCCATTGCAACTTTAGTGACAAACAATAGGAGTGCCTATTCATATCAGTCAATTAATATGCAGGATAGCTCGTGCAATGTCATTTTATCATGAGCACCACTAATTTGTATACTTAGATTTTTTGCATGTAGTTTTTATATGGGTGATGTAGCCATATGTGTCTCGGGGCACACATTTTGTAAAACCAAACTTTATATCTATATATATTATATATATATATATATATATATATATATATATATATTATAATATATATATATATATATATATATATAATATATATAGATATATAATATAATATATGTATATATGTATATATATGTATATATATATATATATATATATATATATATTATATTTATATATATGTATATTCAGTGTTTCTTAGTTCCTATTCTGCTTTCAATATGATGTGATGTGAATTGAAAGTTACTTATATTCTTTGCAAATGTCGATCTAAAACAAAATTAGATACGACATCTGCTAATGTGTTCAGATTTCTAGAAATATGTTCACATCGTATAAAATCGAAATGTCTTTTGAGAATACACACTCTCAAAACCATGTAAAGGATGGCAGGATTTCTCACTGAATAAACATTCACGATTTGTAGTACTACGAGCTATGATTCAAGCCTGATGACTATACGCCAAATACCATGTGAGATAGCATCAAAAAGTAGCTCAACCACTATGTCATACTCAATGATGTTGTTGGTAGAGAGAACAATGCAAATCCCTTGCATACTTGCTAGTTTTCCATTTGGATCAAAGATATCCCATGTTGCGAAGGATAGCTTCTAAGTACTATGGATAGCACGATCAGCATAACCAATGTATGGTTCTAGAGAGGTTGACATCTACAATCCAAAAGTAAAAATAATCAACATAACCATGGGAAACTTTGAAAAAAACACAACAAACACACTCAACACACCTATAGATAGTATGTACATAGTGTACCATGCATGGGATCCAGCATAGTAGTTTCTGAGGTATAACCCATTTCTAGGTTGCGCTAGTGGAACTCCATCGAGATTTACTAACTCATAAGCCCCTTTTCTAAAGACACGCTTGAGAATGTATGGGCGTAGCCACATAGGCTGGAATTTTCCTCGATCAAACATATTAGCCTCCTGGTCATATAAGAGGACCAGATCTCCTTTCGAGAAGATTCTACGCTTGTGTTATGAAACTAGCTCACAAAAACATAGAAAAGATAGATGAACACCTTAGAAATAAGCATCTTCGAGGGGGCAACCTCCTTTACATTAAACAAATGAACAATTCTTGGATGATTCAGATGAAAAACCTCCTTTCTATATATAGGAGTCTAAGGGGTCACAATATAACCAAGCCGACCTAACAATAATAATATAAAGGCACAAAAATAACAATAGAGGGATTCTATGGGGCACAATAATAACAATATGGGGACAATAGGGGCACAACAATAATAATATGGGATACAAAGACAATAGTAATGGGGGAATCACTAGTATTATAGGGACCTAACATGCCCCTCTCCTTCAAAACCATGTTGTCCTCAACGCTTGAGTTGTTCTGGATGCTTCTGTCTAAAATTCTCATACTCCCATTTGGAATCTTCAATGGGTAAGTTCTTCCACTTGATGAGATACTCTGAAATTGATCGATTTCGTAGCTGGCGAGTTCTTGTTTCTTTGATTGCTTCAGGTTCCAATATGATTTTTCCTTCCTCATCAAGTTCTAGCAATATTGTTTGAACTGGAAGCCTGTCACCTATAAACTTCTTTAAGTATGAAACATGGAAAACTGGGTGCACTCGAGAAGCTACAGGAAGCTCCAATTTGTATGCCATAGCACCTATCCTTTTCAACACCTTGTACAAACCATAATACTTTGGTGATAATTTATTATCCTTCGTAGCTTGCTTGAGGGACATTTTTTTATATGGTTATAGCCATAGGAATACCCAATCACCTACATCAAAACTTCTTTCACTGCAATGTTGATATGCCTACTGTTTCATTCTATTCTGCGCCAAGGTGAGGTTATCCCTTAAGAGTTGGAGAACTTGTTGTTGATGCTCGATGTGATGTTCTACTACTTGAACCTTAGAATTTTCTCTTAAATATGATGTGATGGATGGTGGATGATACCCATAGAGTGCCATAAATGGGGACATTTTTGTTGCAGTATGGAAGGAAGTGTTATACCACCATTCAGCCAAAGGCAACCATTTGACCCATTGTGCCTCTTTATCAGATACAAAGTAATGAAGATATCCTTCCAAACATTTGTTTACTATCTCATTTTGCCCATCATATTGAGGACGATAAGATGAGCTATGAGCTAACTGAGTACCAAGGCAAAAAAATAATTTTGTCCAAAAATTTCGAGTGAAAATGGGATATCTCTCACTTACAATAATCTTTGGGTTTCCATGCAGCTTTTGAATTATTTCCATGAATGCAGTAGAAACTATACTCACTTTAAATGGATGAGATAATGCACAAAAGTGTACATACTTGATAAGTCTGTCAATTACCGCCATGATAACACTCTTTCCTTCGGACTTGAGTAAAATTGTGATAACATCCATTGAAACCTCCTCCCAACGTTGTCTTGGAATGGATAAAGGTTGTAATAGTCCTGGGGTCTTTATTGTTTCAACTTTATTTTGTTAACAAACCAAATATTCCACCACAAACTTTTGAATATCTGATTTGAGGCCATCCCAAAAAAAATCCTTATTAACCCTATGGTAGGTTTTAGAAATCCTCAGTGCGCTCCTAAGGGAGAGGTGTGCAATTCCCTAAGAATCTTTTGTTTGAGTTGGGAATTCTTACATAGGTATAATCGATGCCTGTACCATAAAGAATCATTTTTCCAGCTAAATGTATCAGATGTACTGGGATCTTGTTGCATATTTTGAATGAGTTCTCACACTTCCTCGTCATTCTTCCATTCATCCCTTGCTTTGTTTATCCAATCTGGTTGGATAATAGGAATGGCGCAAAGAAATGCTTCTACATCCTCATCCTTTCTTGAGAGTGCATCTACCACAACATTTTGCTTCCCTTTTTTTGTAGATGATTTCAAATTCATAACCCAACATCTTTGTAACGCATTTTTGCTGCTCTTGTGAAGATAATCTTTCTTCTAAAAGGTATTTAAGACTATCATGATCTGGTTTTACCTTGAAGTGTCTTCCCATTAGGTAGGGTCACCATTTCTTAAGTGCATGTAGTATTTCCAACACTTCCTTCTCATAAATAGCTTTGTGTAAATACTTTCCTTTGATTGGATGACTTTTGGAAGAAATCGGTCTTTCTTCTTGCATTAAAACAACACCAATCCCATTTCTTGAGGCATCACATTCCACAATAAAGGTTTTGTGAAGTCCGGTGTAGCTAAGACCGGTGCTTGGCACATTGCCTCTTTAAGATGTTCGAAGGCCTTTGTTGCTTTCAGAGTCCATGAAAATGCATCTTTCTTCAATAATGTTGTTAGAAGTGCTGCTATTCTCCCACAATTCTTAACAAACTTGCGATAATACCTTGTCAACCCGAGAAATCCTCGCAGATGCTTTATGCATGTGGGGATTGTCCATTCCTTAATGGCTTTAATTTTGCTAGGGTCTACCTTAACTCCTTCATGAGATACAATATGACCCAGATATTCCACCTCTTGGACTTCAAAGAAACATTTGGATCTTTTTGCATATAATTGTTTCTCCGCGAATAGTTGTAGCACCCTGTCAACATGTTCAACATGATCCTTCCAAGACTTGTAGATTAGTATATCATCAAAAAATACCAACACAAATTTTCTAAGTTTAAAAATTGAATTCATCAAACCTTGAAATGTTGAAGGTGCATTGGTAAGGCCAAAAGGCATGACCAAAAATTCATAATGACCCTCATGAGTTCTAAATGCTACTTTCGGAATGTCTTCAATCTTCATTCTGATTTGATGATATCCTGAATGAACATCCAACTTGGTGAAGTAAATTGATCTATGCAATTCATCCAATAATTCATCAATGACAAGAATGGGAAATTTATCTTTAACAGTGAGCTTGTTGAGCTCCCTATAATCTAGACACATGTGCCATGATCGATCCTTCTTATGAACCAATACTACTGGAGCAGAGAAATAACTTTGACTAGATTGAATTATAGCGGCCTCTAGCATTTCTGCAACCATACGTTCAATTTCACTCTTTTGGACATAGGGACATTTGTAAGGCCTGATGTTTGGAGGAACACTTCCTGGAATCAAATTAATAGCATGATCATGATCATGAATAGGTGGGAGTCCTTTGAGAGTCTCAAATACCTTGGAATGATTGTCCAAGACTTTTTGGAGATTTGGAGAAATGGATGATTTTGATGTGGGAACCTCTAGTGAACATAATTGTGAAATTATGCCTCGTTGTTCTCTCTTTAGAAGCTTTTTCATTCCATTAGAGTTGATTATCTTTCCTGGTTTCCTTGAGATAACCCTTAATTCAACTTCCTTTCCTTCTGAAGATAATTTCATCAAAAGTTCTTGAAAATTAAAAGCTATTGTACCCAAGGATTGTAGCCATTGGACTCCTAGTACAACATCAGCACCACCCACTGGAATGGAAAGCATTGGGCTATTCAATACATATTCCCCCATGGATATCTTGATATTATGGCACTTTCCAGAGAAATTTATGGTTCCTCCACTTGCAACCATAACTTGACACTCTGGTGCTGGCTATAGGAAGCAATTCAATTCCTTTGCTATCTTACAACGAATTAAATTATGGGTACTTCCTGAATCAATCAACACTATTACCTTTTTCTTCTTGATATGCCCTTCTATCTTGATAGTTTGAGGAGTGGTAATTCCAACCAATGCATTACAAGATATAGTCAGATTCATTTCTTCTTTTTCTAGGGTTTTTTTCCTGGTGTATATCTTCTTCTTTTGACATTTCTTTTTCCTTTTCTTCCTCCTCTTCACAATCTATGTAAAATAATTTCTTCTCTGCACACTTATGACCTTTAGTGTATTTTCTATCACAACTGTAACAAATCCCTTTTTCCATTTTTTCTTCCAATTGTTGTGGTGTCAACCTTGGAGACTGTGGATGGCAAGGGGCAATAACACTTCCATATTTATGATTGTGAGTGGTAGGCTTCCTTTTTTCCATAATTTTGCTTTCCATTTTTCTTTCCAACCTGAATGCCTTCTCCAATGAATCTAGTTCCCAAAGGCGAACCTCATGTTGGATGTTATCTTTTAAAATCCCTATGAACACATCAATCCTATGCTCCTCTAGAATATATTTTACCCTTATATTCAATTTTTGGAAGTCCTCAATGTGCTTCATCATTGAAACCTTTTGTTTGAGATTTATCAATTGGCTAAAAAACATGTTTCTTTTTGTATCCTCATAATGTGCTATCATTTCATTCATAAAAATAGCCCAAGTGGCAATTTTTTTACGAGAGCAAAGCCATCGATACCATACAAACTGATTTGGTTCCAAATATAAAGTTGTAATGCCTACCTTTTGTGTGTTTTGCACATTATGGAGATCGAAAAATTGCTCCATCTGTAGAATCCATGTTACGGGATCCTTGCCAGCAAACTTCCTCATATTGATCTTTGGAACATGGTGGTTCTTCAATCCAATGTTAGAGTCTATGAAATCATGATTAAAATTTATTTTGTTCTCATCATGAGTTCCCTTTCCTACCCTTTCATGCCTTTCTTTAAATCATCCATCTTAGCTTCCACATCATCCATCTTAGCTTCCACACTATCCATATTAGCTTCCACACCATCCATCTTAGCTTCCATGCCGTCCATCTTAGCTTCCACGCCGTGCATCTTAGCTTCCATGTCATTCATCTTAGCTTCTACGCCTTTCTTTAAACCATCCATATTAGCTTCTATGCCTTTCTTTAAACCATCCATCTTAGCTTCTACGTCTTTCTTTAAACCATCCAGATTATTTTCTGTTACTTTTCGTGAGAGTGAAATTTATTCCACTTGGCCTCGTAATTTTGATATATCATGTTGCATTTCTTCCTCTTCTTCATGAGTCATGCTAGAGCTTCCAAGTTTCTTACTAGGTGTTTCCATTTTCTTTCTTTATCACATCAATTACCGATAATAATTCTTTACTATGCCCTTTGAATTCCTTCAAACTAATTTTTCAAACCAAGTTTATGCAAAAATGAAAAAAACTACAAACCTTTTTTCACTTTGTAGGAGCTTGATATTAATATGATGTATCTCTGTAATTTTGGATCTCCTAGGTTTGAAATTGCTTCCTGTAGTAACCCTCTAAGTAATATTTCTAACCCCACAAGTCTAATCGAGATTGGATTCTCCAATGAAGAGTTATGCGAAATATCCCATGATGACCTGCATATAGACTGGTTCAGTAGAGTGAACTTGTATGAAATGCCGTGGGTCACCATTTTAACCTTAGGTTTTGAAAATGATACCCAAACAAACTAAAGTCCATCCTCTTTCTGTAACTTCTTATGAATATTTAATTTGATTCTCAGAGCGAAAGTTATGACGATTTTCCCAAGGTGACCTATTTGGAATGTAATTCGGGGGTCTCCAAAGCCCTAACTTCCTCCGATCATATCTCTGAAAATATATTGGGAAAAAATCTGAAATTCAAACTAGAGGTTCAACATGCTTTTTCCCCAAATGGGTTTTTTTTTAAGCTTCTAAAACGTCACAAAAAAAAGGTTATAGAGAAAATGCTACGATGACCTTTTTGGAGCAGCGAAACCCTAGAATCCAAAGCTCAGATACCAAATGTTATGAAACCAACTCACAAAAAGATAGAAAAGATAGATGAACACCTTATAAATAAGCCTCTTCGAGGGGGCAAGCTCCTTTACATTACATAAATGAACAATTCATGGATGATTCAAATGATAAAACCTCCTTTCTATATATAAGAGTCTAAGGGGTCATAGTATAACCAAGCCGACCTAACAATAATAATATAAAGGCACAAAAATAACAATAGAGGGATTAAATGGGCCACAATAATAAAAATATGGGGACAATAGGGGCATAACAATAATAATAAGGGATACAACGACAATAGTAATGGGGGAATCACCCTAACAGGTTGACACTTTTGTTATATACTATGGCGAATACTCTATCGGAGGAGTAGATCTATCGCATATGCCAAGAGTAAGGTGGATAAGCAGAGCAATATATATATATATATGTATAGACAAAGTGAAAACAGTGGATTAGTATATATATAAACAACAGAGCAATATATATATCGCAAAGTTCAAAAGGGTTGTCACCCCTGAAATCCTTCGATTGCGATAATATATGCGTGGACCCATGGGACCATTGCAATACGTTGCAATTTAATATCGCGTTCACTGTGTCAAGATTATGTATTGCAAGTGGTTAAGGCCCTTCCACATTAAAGCCACCGATTCCGATATATAATTACGAACTCGATGGTCCTATTAAATCACGCCCATTGTAATATCACGTCCATTGCTATATCCCAAGCCGTAAAGCCTTGCCACATGAAAGCCCTGATTATGATAAGGTCCATTGGAGCAGGGGAATCGATCAACAGCCCATCGGTTATGCAATAGGGCATGACTTATTAAAGACCTTCAGGAATGCACCAATTGCGATTTCACTATGGATCCGATACAGGAATATTTGCGAGTTAATATTTTTTTGAAGTCTACCCTTTAGTTTTTTGCCTGTGTTCGATCTTAATTCCCATGTATTTATATATATTGCTTGCACGGGGTTTGGAGATAGATATATGTTAAGGAATGCTCCCAATAGCCCAAAAGACTAGAATCAAGCCGATTGTGATTGCGATAGGATGTGGCATGTCCGTTACACTGTAAAGCCCTATGTATGTAAAATAATTCTAGATAAAAGGAGCGCTGCCATAGGTTTTAACTTGTAATAAGTATTCTCTATGTATACAACCTCTCTTTCTCCTGAACGTGTCCTTTGAATATTGGAATGCTCGGATAGACAGAGGAAACAAAAAGCTTTGAAGTCGAAGAAGCAAGCAAGAATAGTGGAAATGACAGTGACCGAGGAGGAAACTGATAGGATAAGCGAGCATTGAGGAAGCCAAAGAGCCTGCAGAGAAAGGAAGCCAAAGGCCATGGGTGCCAGATATAAGAAAATAAAGAATTGTTTGAAGGTGCTGCTTGGTTGTGTAATACGGTTGAGCACTGTTGAAGGCTGTTGAAAATGTTGTGGAAAATAAGCTGGAAGAGACAGAGGCAGTGAGAGGATCCAACTGAACAGAAAGGGTGTTCGAGGGCCAATAGGACAGCAGACAGTCGAAGGGGAGAAGTGTAGAGCTTAGTGCAACTAACAGTAGACTGACTAAAGCTATGTGAAGACATTATCAAAGAGCATGAAGGCTATTGGAGACTATGTGTGGGCAGTGTGTAGAGTTGTGAAGACTACTTCATAAGAAGATTGGTTGTCATTGATGCTATATCTTGGAGACTACATTGAAGCTATTAATAAACAGAACTCAACAGAGAAGAGTTCTAAGAGTAGAACATTACTATCAAATGAACCTTGACAAGAATGGATTGGAGTCCTAGGGGATAGTGCCTCAGAAGCAAGAAGGATAGGAGTCCTTGGGGCTGGTGCCTCAGAAGTAAGGAGGATTGTAGTCCTTGGGGTTGATGCCTCAGAAGTGAGAAGGATTTTAGTTCTTGGGGCTGATGCCTCAAAAGTAAGAAGGACAGGAGTCCTTTGGGATTGGTGCCTCAGAAGTAGGAAGGATAGGTGTCCTTTGGGACTGGTGTCTCAGGAAATGAAAGGATTGAAGTCCTTGGGAGTTGGTGCTTCTAAGTCCAAGATTGGTATCTTGGCGAAATAGAGTTAGAGATCTGGAGGTTGGAGCCTCACCAAAGTCCAAGTTGGTGCTTGGTAAAATATTGCAACCATCTATATATATTTTATCTATTTTACTGCAAAGTTTATATTAATAAAAGCATTTATTCTTGTTGTAAATCTTGTGTTCCGAATATAGATGTTTTAACTGGTAAAACAATAGTCAGAGAAATAAATATTGATTCACCCCCCTCTCTGTATTTCCAACAATTGGTATTAGAGAAGGTAACTTCATTCAAATCTTAACATCTTAAAGGTTTACCTTTAGAACACAAATGGCGAAGTCAAGAAAGAAAGTCTCCAATCCTCCTAAGGATGTGTCTCCCTCTACTACTAAAATAGAAGACAATCAATTTGAGGAGGCTCCAAGGCTCAATGGGAACTTTAATAAATGGGAAGCAATAATGAGGAATTTCTTATAGACTCAAGGCATTGAAATATGGAAATTAGTGATTGATGATATAAGAATGGATAGAGAATCCAAGGAGTACGATGCAAAAGCAATAAAGTTAATCTTGAATGGGCTACCTGATTCTGTAAAGAAAAATCTAGGAAAAGATTCATCAGCAAAGGGCATATCGGACAAACTTCATGATCTTCACTCAAAAGCAGCATTGACCATGACCATCAGTCAAGAAGATGATGGAAATCTAGAAGGAAATCCAGAACCCATCATAGAAGCTGAACATGAGAATGATGACGTCAAGGCTAAAACAAACCTAGAAGATGGAGAGAATGAAAAAGATTTTGTGGAAGAACTCCTCACTCAACTTATGATTGCCATGGAAGAGATTAACAATTTGAAAAAGGAAAATGAGAAACTTAAGAATATAGCTCTAGATGGTGACCAAGATCAAACAGGGAAGAAAGTTGACCTCATCAAGCTTCAAGTACAAGAAAGGGATTAAGATCTTGCCAAGCTTAAGAAGTAATTTCATCAAAGTAAAAGAAAGCATCATGAAGAAGTCATATGCATGACAAATCAACTGAATAAAGCAAAGAAGTAGGAAGAAACCTTGTCAAGTCAACTTGAACAAAGTCACAAGAGCTTGAACAAACTTGAAGAAGAGATTGGTTAGTACAAGGTAGAGGACTCCTCTCTCAAGACTCAACTACAAGAAGCAAGGAAATAAGCACAAGGAGCTGAAAATACAAAGGAAGCATTGGAAGTCATAGAAGGATAAGTTGATGAAGTAGGAAAGGAAAGAAACACCATGATCTGTCAGCTGAAAGAAAAGGATGAAGAAATCTTCAAATTAAAATTTAACATCAAGCTTCTCAAGGCTGAAACATGTAAAGCTACAAGGATCAAGGAAGAAATGAAGAGAAGTCAAGCAAAGAATGAAGAAATCTTCAAAATAAAGTCAGATATCATCTCCCTTAAAATAGTAGCAGATGAACCTACTCATAGCAAGGAAGAAACTGAGAAACAACTTGCCAGGAAGAATTATGAGTGTGAAAGATTGGAAGAAGAGATTTTATTCCTTAGAACAGAGGTTGAAGGGATGAACAAAATCTTGAAGAGCTCTTAAGCCTTGGATGACATGCTCAGCTATCACAGATGTCCATCTGATAAATCAGGTCAAAGATATGTTGGTGAATCCTCAAACAAGAATGAAAATCCTTTAAATGTTAGAAAATTATATATTACAGAGCAATGGAACACATAAAATATTGCAGAAATATAAACCCAGAAAACGCATAAAACAAGAGAGACACAGATATACGTGGTTCACCCAGTTTGGGCTACGTCCACCCAAAATAGCCAGTCCTTCCTTTCTATTTTTAAGAAAAATGAAGAGACACAACCTACAAGAGATCCACTGTAATATCCTTTTTGTTTCTCTCACAGTCTCACCTATCTGTTTCTCGCTCAGAGAATACACATCTATTACACAGCCTCAAATACAATGCCCTCATACAAACAGAGGGGTTTAGTTTCTCATATTTATTTGGTTAGTATTCAAAGAACTAATTTGTTCATTTGTTCCAGTCTTTAAATCACCCCATGTTGGATTGATATTATATGTAAATTTCGCTTCATTGATCTGAACTACGTTTTCATGTACTGTATATGCAAATAGCCATGTAGGCAACTCTTGTTTCAATGTATTTTCACAATTTTCAAATGGCATATATAATAATAATTTCTCTCTACAAAAGTTTCAACATCATTGTATTTGTTATATTTGACAAATCTTATAACATTTGGTTTTTTTCCTTTTTGATATGTGTGTGCCATCTTTCTTGTAATTTGATACAAATTCTGGAAGGCATATTTTGCTAATGGAACTTGGGCATCTGATGTAGTAGTCAATAATTGAATGGCACATCACATCCTCTGAATCATCAGGTTCTTGTTTTAAGAGAATAGGCAGTTTAAGCGTAAATGTGCATTCATCAACTGGAGATGTTTTTATGAATATACATTCTCTTGAACCACAACTCAATGGCAATGAAAGTGCTATATGCACTGCTTGTTGAGCTAACATTTGTTGGAGATTGAGTAATGTATTTCCGAGTTTACGAATCATTTGCATAGCATCAATTTCATTTTTCTCATGCTCTTTGTGTATTCTTCTAAATGCATTTGTCATAGACTTGTCAATTTTGGTCATATATGAACTACAATATGATGCTGCGGCATATGCATTTAGCACAAATTGTGCATCTGTACTTGCATTCCATAGAGTAGGCACAGCCTTTGCAAAACTGTTATTCCAAATGTGAGAAGGTTTTCATTTCAGGAAAATTGTTGGTTGCTTTATTGTACATTGTAATAGTTGTATGTACTCACTTTCTATTAGTCCTATTTCTACCAAGAAATTATCATGGGTTATTGAACCATTGTAGTTTGTTTGCTCCAAAAATGCCAAAAGTGATATTGATTTCTCTGCGAGTTTTTTATTCTGTACACTGATTGGCTCAATGATCATTTTTTATTTCATTGGTGGCATGGGGAAATTGTATCTACAGTTTTGAATTTTTTCACTTCTTACAACTTCTTGTATGGTGATGTTTATGTAATTTAGCAACATCTGGTTCCAAATGATCTGTATCACAAGTTAAGTAATTGTCAAGAAACTTCTCAATTTCTGAATTGCTTTGTTTTCCATATACTGGAGCATTTTCTATCCATAACAGTCCATGTTCATGTTCAGTTCCTCTATTTTGAAATTTTGTTACGAAATAGTAATCAGTTATTTTTCCAAAGAATGTAGTATCCTAACATATCATTCCCTTTACAGCATTAATTCTACGTCTATAGTACTGGCTACATGTGACTAGATATTTTCTTATAAGGTAGTCAATGTCATCATCTTCTAATGTATCAGTATCATTTTTACTTGCTTTATTTCTAAACAATGTGACTAGTGTATCTACTAATGGTTTCCATCGATGTTCTGCACTTGTAAATGTGACAAAGAAATTTGGAGGTCCCAATTGTCGTATCATTGCAAATATGTTTTTCTTAATTTGCTCCAAATGATCAGAAGATATGCGAATGTTTCTGAAACCTAGGTATCCAATATCAGATTTCAATAAATTTTCCAAATTTGCTCGATATTTGACATCTCTTGCTAATATTTTTCTCCCTTTTAGTTGTCCTTTTCTTATTCATACCCATATGCAAGAAAGCACTTTATAAATAATTATTTGCATTGTCTTTAAAAGCAAATTTGTTATATGATATGAGAAGTCACCACTTGCTTGTAACAATTCCCATTGTACAATTTTTTGAGCTAAACCTATTTGTGATTTCATCATCACGTGCATCACCGTAGAATAATGTTGGCAAGTTCATTCCTTATGCATATTTGTACTTGAAAATCCCTAGTGGTCATTGTCCTTCAGCAGGTGCCAGTTCAATAATCTTGTCTTGCACCAATGTTTCAATAGGTGCTTCATTATTTGCATCACTGTTTGTATCACTTTCATTGTCACTATTTGCATTTTGTATGATGTAATCATTATTCTCTTGTAAAATATGGGTCCAATTCTCATTTATACAAATGTTCTCAGCTTTATAAAGACTTCTAGAACAATAGTTCGTTCAATGCTTTCATGACAATAATTGGACGTACTTTACCTATTTGGTATGCATTTCTGTATTGTAATCGTCTTTTCAATGAAATTGCAATTGTCATTCTATCACTTAGATATTGCGGCAATGCTTTTTGCACAACATCCATATGAACTGGTACATTGATAATTGATATTGTTAAGCCAATTTGTGATCACTTATATCCCCATTATTTGATTTGTGCAAATGCAATTCTCAATGACACAAGTCTTTCTTCTAGATCTGAAAGTGTATTTACAGTTGGTAATGGAATGTTACATCTTATTTGTTCAGGTGTTGCAAATTGTGGAAGCTTTCCATTTTGAAGTGTTTTTTTGCAAGCAACACATATGTTTTCATTGTTGAAGGTCCTCTTGCTCAATGTCAAATTCATATGATTTTCTTGCAATTTTGTAGTGAAGCATCTGATATTTTTTGCAAAATGCAATCTGGTACAAACTGCATATGTATTCCTTGGTGTGTCTTCGACCTATTTCATATAAATGTATGTTGTATCTTTCGATGCTTTTTTGCATTTTTCATTGCATTTGCTTATTGCACGTATGAATTGCTTCGTTTGGTGTTACGTAAGCTTATGACACTTGGGCAATTTTTGTAAGCAAGATGCTATTTCAAATTCAATGTTGTTATTGAGATGTATGCAAGAACTAGATTGTTGATTTTTTAGTACATGCTTATGACAAAATTTGTCATCATTGTTATCTACATCACTGCATTTGCTTTTTGTACATATGAATTGCTTCAGTTTGTGATAATTAAGTCTATGACGCTTAGTTGGTCGTATTTGTTCTAAATGAAATGCCATCTCAAATTGAATATTATTGTTAAATGTACTTAAGATATACATTGTTGTTTTTCTAGTATATGCTTATGACGCAATTGATTACAATCCTCTTTTGCTTCCATGTACACTTGTTGAGAATTGCGATCATATTTTTGTATCATTATGTGGTAATCAATATGTAATGTATCTATTCTAAATGACATGATGTTAACAACACGATTGCATCTCGAATGAGAAAAACTGTAACCGACAAAGTTATTAGCAACAGAGGACCATACTTGGATACTTGCCCTTTCTCATATGGCATTGCCATATTTATGAGATATTGTTGCCAATTGTTATTCATTGCACAATGTATCACATCAACTATTAGGTATTGTTCTAAATAATGCAATGCATCTTGATTCTTATGCATAAGTGCATTGCAAAAAGATTGGAAAATGTAAAGTCGGAAACACTGTGCATCGAATTCTGTTGCTACTAAAGAGCAAATTGCATTAAAGAGATTGTCACCGCAATTAGATGTCATTTCTTTTGCGAACAGTAATTCATTTAAAAGCATATTATGTGCAATATGCATCCAGTGGCTTTCAATATCTTTGCAAAAAGATGACAGGTAGATATTCGATTGTTTAGAAATGCATATTGGAAACTTTTGGTAAAGCAATGGTTAATAATGACCACTAACAGGATTTGCATCATGAAAGAGAATGCAATATGGAATTGTATTTTCATGGTGATTAAAAAGAAAATATCTTGTTTTCCTTGTCAATGACCAAAATCCAATTGATATATCTAGCCATTTAGCTAACCAACATATGAAAAAGGTATCCCCCCATAGACCTCGTTCACACTCCTTTATATTTGTGGATGAAGAACAACGCATTTTATGAAGATATGTACCAATATCATTAATTCCATGTAACTCGTATAGCAAGTCAGGTGCTAGTTCATGTTCATATGACCCTATTGCTTCAACATCATTATTGTTTAAGCAAAAAAGAAATTGTTCTATTAACCCATTTCGGAGTTGATTTAAAGTATAATGAAAATGTAAAAGCATTTCGAATGAGTCAAATAGACAATCTCCTACAGTATATGAAAATGCATCTAGTCTAAAGAGACCATTTATTTTTAATACACAATCAATGTTGTCAGAAACAATGCATTGTAACCTGAATTTGTAACTATCAACATCTATTATTTCTTCCATCATTTCCAATTGCTTACCACAGTTTCTTATGGGAGAACTAGATTTTTGATTTTCTAGTACATGATTATGACAAAGGATGTTATCATTGTTATGTACATCACTGCATTTTCTTTTTGTACGTATGAATTGCTTCAGTTTGTGATAATTGAGCCTATGATGCTTAGTTGGTCACATTTGTTCTAAATGAGATGCTATCTCAAATTGAATATTATTGTTAAAATGTACTTGAGATAATTGTTGTTTTTCTAGTATATGCTTATGACGCAATTGATTACAATCCTCTTTTGCTTCCATGTACACTTGTTGAGAATTGCGAACATATTTTTGTATCATTGCATGGTAATGAATATGTAATGTATCTGTTTTGAATGACACGATGTTAACAACACGATTGCATCTCAAATAAGAAGAACTGTAACTAACAAAGTTATTAGCAACAGAGGACCATACTTGGATATTGACTTTGAATATGACAGATATCCATTGCAAATATAATGGTCCACCTTCTACCTGTCCTTTCTCATATGGCATTGCCATATTTATGAGATATTGTTGCCAATTGTTATTCATTGCATAGTGTATCACATCAGCCATTAGGTATTGTTCTAAACAATGCAATGCATCTTGATTCTTATGCATAAGTGCATTGCAAAAGGATTTGACAATGTAAAGCTGCAAACACTATGCACCGAATTCTGTTGCTACTAAATAGAAAATTGCATTAAAGAGACTGTCACTGCAATTAGATGTCATTTATTTTGTGATCGTTAATTCATTTAAAAGCATATTATGTGCAATATGCATCCAATGGCTTTCAATATCTTTGCAAATAGATGACAGGTAGATATTAGACTATTTAGAAATGCATATCGGAAACTTTTGGTAAAGCAATGGTTCATAATGACCACTAACAGGATTTGCATCATGAAAGAGAATGCAATATGGAATTGTATTTTCATGTTGATTAAAAGAAAATATCTTGTTTGCCTTGTCAATGACCAAAATCCAATTGATATATCTAGCCATTTAGCTAACCAACATATGCAAAAGGTATCGCCCCATAATCCTCGGTCAAACTCCTTTATATTTGTAGATGAAGAACAACACATTTTATGAAGATATGTACCAATATCATTAATTCGATGTAACTTGTATAGGAAGTCAGGTGCTAGTTCATATTCATATGACTCTATTGCTTCAACATCATTATTGTTTAAGCAAAAAAGAAAATGTTCTATTAACCCATTTCGTAGTTGATTTGAAGTATAATGAAAATGTAGAAGCATTTCGAATGAGTCAAATAGACAATCTCCTATAGTATATGAAAATGCATCTAGTCTAAAGAGACCATTTCTTTTTAATACACAATCATTGTTGTTAGGCACAATGCATTGTAATATGAATTTGTAACTGTCAACATCTATAATTTCTTCCATCATTTCCAATTGCTTACCAGAGTTGCCTGTGCAATTGTCTTTGCAAAAACTAAATTACTTTAGCAATTTTTACTATTGCTATTATCTACAGATTTGCAAAAAATATTGATCAGAGTAGCAAAAACTAAATATTATTGTTTCCAACAAAATACATATATTAAAACAATAGGCTCTTGCATTATGTTGCCAAGCAAATATCAAATTTCTAGCAACAAATCATATTTAGAAATGACAAAGGAATTGGAAATGAAAAAATTGCTTTGGAAAGCAATATAACTTGATAAAGGAAGTAGTGGAAAGACATAATCAAAATGACTTCAAACAACACAACAATTCTTGCTGCACGCTGTAGTCATATTGCTACCCCCCCTGGCACTGGTAGAAACAAAAAAGTCTAGATTGCTAAACCTAGGGAAACTTAAGACTCTTCCCTGCACTCTGTGACATTTCACATGAATTTACAACTTGACATTCCTTTAATTCTTATAATAGATTTTTTTTTAAAGAGCACTTGAACTTCTTTGCATCCAGTTTTTTCAGTAAATAAAAACATTTTTTTCTTTTTATATGCCAGGAATTGCATTTATCCAGGGAGCATAAATCTAATTCATTTTACACTTAGTTTATATAGTATAAATACGCATTATGATATTTTTTTGTTTTACAGATTTGAAAGACTGTCAAGGAGGCCATGACTTCTTAGGTACAGAAGGTGTACTTCGTGTTAGCCTAGGCTGCTTTGTATCCAATTTATACTAGGAATTATTTGGCTTGTGAACACCTTAGATTCTAGATTCTAGTTTCTAGTAATGACTTTTGATTAAGTTCAACTGGCTTTATGTCTATAACATTTGAAGTATGGCATCAATATTGAGGGCATAGTTTTCGTGCAGAACTAGCTGCACATGGAATTATAAAACAAATGCTTATGGGGGATTCGAACTTTCAAGAACCTTTTGAGATTCTCCAGTCCCTAACCAAGGTTACAAGAGTCCTATGAAATCAGTGCCAAGCATGGATGCCATTTGATTGTCAATAGCACATGCACAAGCACAGGATGTAATATCAAACAATGTTATTTTTCCTTACACCCTTGGTCCACAGTGATGGGTCTTTGACCTATTCACCTTAACATCACCTTAGATATTTTATTTCACCATGTTTCTTACAACAGTTGGATCTACAAAGGTACATCAATCTCGTGACTCGGGGCATTCAGGATGGTGGCCTCTAAAGAGCTTTATGTGGATTACTCTCATGGTGGGCCCACTTTTTCTTCCATCGACTTTCATTCAATTCTATAGTGAGTGTACTCAAGTCCCTGCAAGTTTTTTCCATACTATAATTCTAAGGATCATTTTTTAGTGTGTCACCGCTTATATTAGACAGATTTCATGAACTCGTGGTAAATTGCAATTAGGCACTAGAATTGTGAAAACATGGATTCTTAAAGGAGCATATCATTAAATTTTTCTCTTTGCAACTATTGATGCAGGTGAAATTGCCAAATTTGGTGCTGGGTATGTTTCATCTCTTGATTTTTTAGGGTACAAAATTTCTTCTAAGAGCACAAATAATCTACTTGGAAAAGCTTAAATCTGGAACATTAATTTTACACAGTGGCAGCAAATGATTGGGTGAAAATTTTGGACTATGAAAAGCTTTTGGCAAGTCGAGATCCTAATTTTGAGACTCGCTGGCCTGAAGATGAATGGGATGCTATTACATTAAACTATACATTAGGCACCACGTCTAGTCCTAAAGGTGTTATGTACAACCACAGAGGTGCCTTTATCAATACAATCAATACCATTTTAATGTGGGAAATGAAGTTTAGGCCTGTTTACCTTTGAAATATACCCATGTTTCACTATAATGGTTGGGGTTTTCCATGGGGTATGGCAGCACAAGGAGGAACCAACATTTGTCTCATAAATGTAAAAGCAAAAGATATATTTGACACAATTAAGGAACACAAAGTCACCCACTTAGGCGCAACACCAACTATATTAAGTATCGTTGCAAATGCACTACCTCATGAAAGAACACCACTTCCAAACACTGTCTATGTTATGACAGGTGGTTCTCCACCTCCTTCTCGATTGCTATCGAGAATGGAGGAACTCGGTTTCCACATAACACACATATATGGCTGATGAGCCCCAAAATTGGTAACAATTTGGGCTCATTTGACCTCATTTTCATTGTTCAGCCCTTGTTCAAATCCGTCATTTTCTATAGGTTATGAATTATTTTTAGTATGTTTGTGTCTTTGGTGCCAATAGGGGAAGTTACTTTTCCTAGGTGGTTAACATGTGTCTATTTTAGGTTTTTGACATATATTGGAGCAAAGTCAAAGCAATCATGAGCTATAAGGCAGCCAAGCCTAAAGTTAGGACTTGAAGGAGGGATGGCTACGGCATTCAATGACCCTTCCTCAGGATTTTCACCTTCAGCTCTGAGCTCCCAAAGACCACCAAGCCGAATCTAGAAGGCAGCCAATCAGCATTTAGGAAGGGACTGTTTGACTCACAGTTTGATAGCCGAGTTCCACAGATTGAGGAGGCCAGCTAGGTCCCTCGTTATCTATAAAAGTTGAGGCCTCAGCCTTCGTAAAAAGACTTTTTGAACCTATTGTGTACTTTGCACTTTAGTGCTGCTGCAGCTTTATTTTTCCTTTGTAGCCATTTTTGGCATAACTGTTATGAATCTTTTTGAATAATGAGAAGAAGTTTGGGTTCCTATCAAATCTAAGTTTTTCATAGGAGCCAAAGCTCTCAGGGTTAGGCCCAACTTGAGAGCCTAGGACCTCCTTTCTGTATTATTGCTTTTCCCTTTACGTATCACTGTTTTTCTCTTTTATGCATTTGAACACATTGTTGTTAAGTAGATTTCGTTATGATGCTAAGATAGGTCACTGTTTATGAATGACTTTGGTTTAGATGTTTTGGTAGAATAATAACAGCAAGATCTCGAAGAAAAAGAGACAACTACACTCCTGGTTTCACCTCGGCCTTATGGGATTTGGGGCTGAAATCAAGGAAACAGCGCTGCCTCACAAAAACACTAGTTTCCTGTTTATGCAATCTTTTAGTGTGTTTGTTTTAGTTGCAGAGATTAGTCATGGGTTTGGACATCTGAAATGTTTCCTTACATAGATGGTGTACAAGGTTTTCTTCCCAAATAAATTTGCTGCTCATTTATGTTGATTGATGGATAGAATAGATTAGTTTAGGATTTGATCATTTGCAGGTTTTTGTAGAATTGATCAAGGCCCACCGTGCAGGGTATCCTCTTCCTTCATCCATTCTCCCAAAGCATCATCTAAGCCTCATGTTTTGTCTCATAGCTAAGCTTCCCTTTTCCCATCTACCCTTGGTGTCTACAAAACCTTACCTTCTTGGTCATCATTGCCTTAGCCATCTTCGAGCCAAGTCAGCCTTCCACTGAACCACCCACCAGTCCTTAGGCCATGTTTAGACCCCTATCCTACCTTTAGATCCATCCATGCACCTTCCCTCACTCATCCACCTCCTAAAAACTGACTTCCAAGTTTCCTGTAGAAGTTCTGAATTTTCCTGTAGAAATTCTGAAGTTTCCTGTAGAACCCCTGCAGACTTCCTATAGAAGCTCACAAGTGAGGTTTCCTGATAGCTAAACCTTGTGGGACTCTGGGGAAGAGTGTTAGGGACTCCTTAGACCCTCTCTGAGCCTATCCAACTATTTCCAAGCATTCCTCTTCCTTGATTCACTCCTGCACAGTGAAGCACAGTTCAAGCATATGCATGTGAAAATCGACACTTATTCAAGAAAATACAAAAAGATACTTTCTAGGACAAAATTAGTCTAAGACATGTGCATTTTCCCTTATTGAAGTCAATGGCATCTCACTCAGCAGCTTGCATTCTCATTGTTGCATCAATAGAACTAGCTGGTAGAATTAGGGTTTGCTAGGGTTTGCATTCCTCTTTGGCTTTCAGTTTCTTTCCGCAAGTAGATTAGCTCCCCTTTGAGTTAGCTTTCATCCATCATTTACAAGCTTCTTCTAAGACCTTATAGAAGTTGGCTAAAGCCCTAGTGGACTTGTGCCAGCTGACCAAGTGACAGCTGCGACAAGAGCTAGTACTTGTGCATACAGCACCGTCGCTTCCAAGTTTGTTACGAACAACTGGGTTGACAAAAGTAAAGAAGGGAGTCCCAGGAGTTGCAGCATTATCGCTGCAATACTGGAGCCCACCATCTTTTTGGCACCATTGCCGGGGAAGCGTCAGAGTATTGGTGATTTTTGCTATTCTTCTATTTTCTACTACAAACTTCTACTAAGTAGTTTATTTCATTTCCATTCTGCAATTTCATTTCTGCAAAAGTAGAGTAGACATTTCTTGCTTTCCTAGATTAGCCTTCAAATTCCACAATTTCAATTCTGCAAGCATAGATTAGAATTTCAATTCTTCTTTCATAGATTAGCATTTCAATTCTGCAAGTGTAAATTAGCATTTCGATTCCGCATTTTCCTTTCAGTAAGATAGTTAGCTGTAGTTCAACCTATTTTAGTTTTGCAGGTACAAAAGAAAAAATACAAAAAGCAAGAAAAAGTCTTTCCATTTCATGCCTCGTAGGAACAGAGATAATACCGGCACATTCTTACCCAACACCCCCACCACATCACTGAGTCAACTTTCTCTTTTCTCTAGTGACAGTGAGCCAGAAGAACCTATAGGTGAACCTCCTGAGATATACGAAGATCCTATAGTGGAAGAAGAGTTAGAAACCATTCCGTCTGCAGCCATGGCTGAAAACCGAAACAGGAGAAGAGAAGATGAGAGAATAGAGGATGCCTTCCCCATTTGAGAGACCAATGGAGACATGAAAATGAAAAACATAAGCCCCTCTGCACTACCTCATTTCCATGGTCTGACTTCTGAGGACCCTGATACCTTCTTGTTTGAGTTTGTTGTCCTTTGTCGAACTTATGACTATGCTGAGGATGAGCAAAAGCTGAAGCTCTTTCCCTCTACCCTCAAGGATGCAACATTACGTTGGTTCATGGGGTTACCTGGAAACAGTGTCACCACTTGGGCTCAAATGCAACAAGCCTTCAACACCAAGTACAGAGACTACTTTAGGTCCAAGGAAACTAAGGGGGAAATCTTTCGGATGACCATGGGCAGTGACGAATCTTTGGAAGACTATGAGGAAAGGTTCCAACTCAGTTATAAACGAGCCCAGGTGCACACTTGACCCGGAATCTCTGAAGTTGGTTCTGCTCCGACGAGTCCTTGAAGACCTTTTGGACACCCTTAACCTGCTGGCCAGAGGAGATGTCTACCAACTACCTTATGAGGACATAAAGACTGTGTTTAGAAACCATTCTAGGGTGGCCCGGAAGAAAGGTAGGGGAAGTCATCTCTCAGCTAGCACCTCTCTCTCCAAGCATGAGTTTGCTAACCAGATGGAAGATCTCAAGAGCGAAATGAGACAGACCATTGCCATGCAACTTGATACCTTCCAAATTCAGTAGAAGAAGGAAGAGGCTGAGAGGGCCTTGGCCATTTTTTGTCCTAGATGCACAAGGAAGTACCCCAAGAATGAGTGCCCATTACACTCAGTAGAGGTATGTTTCGTGTGTGAGGAAGACCATCCCACCAACCAATGCCCTACCTTGCCTGGATTTAAAGCCATGTACCTAGGGACCGAGGTGGCTATTGAACCTCTCTACTTCCTCAACCAAAGGAGGCCTCATGGACCCAGACCTTATTAGCAGGGAATGCAAGGGTCATCCCAAGCTTATTACCACGCCAACCAACCTACTCATATGCCTTCTTGGGGTCCCCGTGCTCATCCTTCCTGGTCCGCACCTCCTCCATGGTCTTATCCATCTCCATACCAAACTCAACCTCCTTCTCACTCGTTTCACTCTCCCCAGCCACAACCTCAGTGGAATGCACCTCATCAGCGGTGGAGGCCCCAATACAACACTCCTCCTGCCATTTTGCCTCCGCCACCAACTCAATCCCAACCATTACCTCCTGCTCTCCAAGACAACCCCAGATGCCTTCTCAACCGAACCCGAACCCCAAAAATAGACAGGCCCAACAGGTATATACTGGGGAGACATCATGCCCTACCTATGCTATGGAGATCCAGGAGATCAACCTGCGATCTGGGAAAGTCCTTCCAGAATGCCAACCTCCTCCCTTAGAGGAGGAGGAAGAGAATCAAGAAAGTGAACCCCAAGCCATTCCACCCTTTCCTGAGCGACTCACAATGACCACACAGCCCAACCCAGAGGACGACGAGCTTCTGGGAGAACTTAAGTAGTTGTGTGTGAAAATTCCACTTCTCCAGGCCATCAAAGATGTACCAATTTACAACAAATTGATTAAAGAGAAGTGTTTCAGGCACCCAGGCAGGTGAAAGAAAGATGCCTCGACCATCAATGTCATAGGACAACTGTCCGATCTCATGTTGGGGCAAGTAATTTGTCCAAAGTATTTGGACCCTGGGATCCCTGTAGTTGATGTCCACATCAATGGCACCATCATACCCCACACTCTGATTGATTTAGGGGCTGCCATCAATTTGATGACCAGGGACACCATGCCTAAGCTGAATCTTCAGAGTGCCCTAAGAAAGACTTCGACAGTGCTGAAATTGGCAGATCGCTCCACCGTGACTCCCGAAGGGATTGTGGAGGATGTCTTGGTCTCTGTAGACTCGTGGGAATACCCTGCGGACTTTTTGGTCCTCCAACCTAAGGCAAAACTCACAGGTTATCCTCTCATTTTGGGAAGGCCTTGGTTGGCCACTGCAGATGCTTATATCAGCTGTCGAGCGGGAAGCATGACCATCAAAAATGGGCCTATGTCCAAGTAGCTGGTCCTATTCCCTCCTGCCCAACCTTCGATAGAACATGACTTACCCCTCTGGTTAGAAGAAGGAGAAGAGGATAAGGTCTACTCTGCACCATTATGCACAGTAGAGGCCACCAAGGGAGGTCTTCCAACCGAGGATGATTTGATTGAAAATTTAATCCAAAATCCTCCCCCTAGTGAGCTATCCTTGGAAGAATTGGTGGAAGACACCCAGGCCAATGCCTTAGTAGACCTAAGTGCCACTAATCCGACCAACCCCGGAGTTAAAAATGTGGAGTTTGGCCCTGAGAAGACCTTGAAGATAAGCTCCTCTCTCTCTCCCTCTCAGGAAAAGGAGCTATGTAGTCTCTTGACTCGCCATTTGGAGGCCTTTGCTTGGAGCTACAAGGAAATGAAGGGAATCCATCCCTCAGTCTGCACTCATCATATCTACATCAACAAGGACTGTAAACCAGTTAGGAAACCCCAAAGGAGGATGAATCCAGCCCTTAAAGACATTGTTAAAGAAGAGGTGCAAAAACTGTTGGATGCGGGATCCATCTACCCCATCTAGGATAGCGAATGGGTTTCCCCTCTAGTGTTGGTGCCCAAGGAAAATGGGAAATGGAGAATCTGTGTGGACTACAGGGAGTTGAACAAAGCCACCAAGAAAGACCACTTCCCTTTACCTTTGATAGATCAAGTGCTGGATGGTCTGGCAGGAAAGAGATTTTTCTCTTTCCTAGATGGGTTCACTGGGTACAACCAGATTCAAATCAGCCCGGAAGACCAGGATAGGACCACTTTCACTTGTCCATGGGGTACCTTTGCCTACCGTGTTCTTCCCTTCAGGCTATGTAATGCCCTTGCCACATTCCAGAGGGCTGTGTTAAGCATCTTTGCCGAGTTGGTCCATTATTCGGTAGTAATCTATATGGATGACTTTACTCCTTATAGGTCTAGCTTCCAGGAAGCCTTATCCAACCTGGGAAAAGTTTTGAGTAAGTGCATCGAGATGAATCTGTCCCTTAGTCCTGAGAAATGTGAGTTCCTGATGACTGAAGGGACTGTGTTAGGCCATACCATCTCTCGCCAAGGGTTACAGGTGGGTCCCAATAAAGTTGCTATCATCAAAAGGGTCCCACCTCCTCAAAAGGTGAGAGATGTCCAGAGTTTCTTAGGCTTAGCAGGATATTATCGTACGTTCATTAAAGACTTTAGTAAGCTGGCCTCGCCATTGTTTGGCCTCTTAGCAAAAGATGTTGAATTTAAGTGGTCGAATGACTCCCAGAAGGCTCTAAACGAATTAAAGGATAAGTTGGTGTTTGTTCCAATTCTGAGAGGCCCAAACTGGGCCCTACCTTTTCACATCCACATGGATGCCCCGACCAAAGCCATAGGGGCACCCTTAGGACAAGTTGAAGAGAAACTCCCATATGCTATATACTTTGTCAGTAAAAATTTATCCAAGGCAGAAACGAATTACACGGTAACCGAGAAAGAGTTCCTAGCTGTGGTCCATGCCCTGAACAAGTTCTGACACTATATCACTGGCTATCAAACATTTGTACATACTGACCATGCTGCAATCCGATATTTAATGAATAAGCCT